>NDGM010967544.1:0-14511 GCA_002564305.1 Octomys mimax
GGGGAGATGGCTCAGTGGAATAAGTGCTTCCCTGGCAATCTCAAGGGCCTGAGTTCAATCCCCAGTTCCGAAAAAAAAAAAAAAAAAGATTTCTGTTGCCTTTTTGTTTTCTGTTTTTCTAGTTTCCCATATATTTGACTGTTCAGTGTTGTCTCAAAGCTCATTAAGACTCTCTACAGTTTTTTTCACTATATTCTTCCCCTTGAACAATTTCCACTGATCTGTCTTACTCTTTTCCATGTTCATTCAGCTATTAAGACCATTCTGTTAAATCTACCCAATTAATACTTTTCTGTCAATAGCAACATTATTTAAGCCTACAATTTTCATTTATCTTGCCTCACTGTGTCTATTTCTATTAAAATTTTATTTGCTAAATGTTTATTCTACTTCCTATATAAAAGATATTTTTTCATTAACCTTATCTAATAGTCTCAACTCCTAGTCAATCTTGAGTCAGACTCAATATCTAATTTTATTTGTATTGAGAATGTGTTGCACTTTCTTGATACTTTGGATATACGTGGAGCAATTTTAGATCAAATCTTCAACATTATAAATGTTAAGTGATGAGTTTCTAAATTCTTCAATTTTTCTCCAGTTATTGTTGCTCTGTTTGTTTTAAAAAATTATTTTTCTAGATGGACTCTTTGTTTGCTTGTTAGTTTTTTGTTTTTGAGACAGGGTCTCACTCTGTAGTCCAGGTTGGCCTTGAATTCTATGTAGCCCAGGCATCCAACTCATGGCAATCCTCCTGCCTTATCCTCCTGACTGCTGAGATTATAGGCATACACCAACATACCTGGTGTAGATGATTTTGTTGATTCTACTTTTAAGTAAAATTTCCTATATTTCCACTTCAAGTCTGTTTTACATTTATAGCATGCACTTGAAAGTCAGAGATACAGGTAGACAGAGTTTGAATATACTGTTTCAGTGCTTTACTTCCTGATTTTTCCAGATTCTTCAACATTCAAGATTTTGTACCTTATCTATTGTGGTTCCTCAGCCTGAAAGATAAATGATGTTTTACTAGTGTACGTGCTGCTACTGCCCATAGAAAACTGTGTCACTACTTATGTTTGCTGTGCCATTTGTAGGATGAATGGGCCTAGGTTTGACCTTCAAGAAGTGAACTAGTAGCATACCCATCCATTTCTCCTATTTCAAGAAACATACGCTCCTCATTAAAGTTTACGTATTTCTGTCACTCTTCACTAACTATAGAGAGTTCTGTTTTGCATTATGTTCAGCTTTTACGGTTGTTTTCTATGGGAAGGATATCTCATAGAGTCTTATTTCACTGTACACAGAAGCAGAAAGTCATGGATCCTCGGTAACTCCTCTCTTTCTTCACATCTCACATTCAATCTTTCCACAGGTCTTCCAGTTTGTACTTTAGAGCTGTATCCCCCATCTAAACATACCTATGACATTGACTCATTGTTTGAAACCACAGGGCTGCTCTCCCTTGGTGACTGGTCCTCTGTGTTGCTTACTTCTCTCTCATTGCTGAGACAAGAACATGATGCCCAGAATTAAGGAAGCAAAGGTTTATTTAGCTCACAATTTGTGGAGGTTTCAGTCCATAATCAGCTGGCTCCATGGCAGGGTGACATGGTTCAGGGCAACAGTTCACGGCAGAACAAAGTAGCAGAACAACAGCAAAAGGGGGAGGCAGAAAGAGAATAAGCCTCTTCCCCCCCCCCCGCATAAGTTGGCTGCTCACCCAAGAGTGGGTATAGCACTCATACCCATAATCCCAGCATGGACCATGAACCAATCAGAAACTCTGGACTCCTAAACCATGATTACATGAGGCTTTGGGTGAACATCTAGACACAAACCACAACATTTTCCCCTGGCCCCTCAAAGACTCACTCACATCCTTTTATGCAAAAGGCATTTTAGTCCATCTCTAAAAGTTGCCAAAAATCCTAAAAGTTTTAGCATTGCTGAAAACTCCAAGTCTCCAGTCTTCTCCAAGATCTAAGACCAACTCTTAGCTTCAAGGCCCTGTACAAATGAAAAGAAAGTTAAACACTTTCAACATTCACTGGCATAAGTAAACATTTCCATTCCCAAAGTTATGAACAGGAGAACACCAAGGAATGGTACCAAAGCAAGTTCAAAATCTAGCAGGGCAAACATTAAGTTCTGTAGATCAATGTGAAACAATCAAAGCAATCTGTGGTAAGTTCTGAGCTCTTAAGGGCTTATGTAACTCCCTTCCTGTGGTCCTTCTCATGGTTGTAGCTCCTATAGCTTCCTTCTTGGGCCAACTTTGCCATCTCTGTGCACGTTTCCTCCGATGATCCATGTTCCTGGCTTCTTCAAAGTTCTGGGGTCTCCACTGCACCTTTGGCTTCACCCACACAGCTTCATATATTGCCTTCTCAAGGGGAACACTGCCTGGTCCCTACAAGCCTCTTCTGAAATCTGAGTGGAAGACTTCTTAGCCTCAGAATTTTGGCATTCTGCATGCACCTAAAATCAGCACCACCAGGGTGATGCCAAGGTCTGCTGCCAGCTGGTGCAGAAGCAAGGCTTTCTGCTCTCTTGGCAGGAGGGGTCGAGTGCCTGGATCACTGAGCACTCTGAACCTAATTCTGTGGAACAAATTCTCTATGTTGCTACCGTTCTGGAACCTGGTATGGACACCACCATCATAGAACCTAGTGCCACGGTCACCATTTTGAAACCTGCTATAACTGCCACCACCATTCTGGAACATAGCATTCTGTGGCTTTCTCCTCAAATCAAAGTCTTTCACTTTTGCAATTTTGAGGCTACAAAGGGTGGAAACTTGCTGTTTCTTGTGATGCCCTCAGGCCTCAGGCTACTTTTTATACTTTTCCTATTCCTTCTCAACATTTGAGTGCTTTGAAATTTTTTCTGACAGTTTAATAGTCTGCTACCCTTAATCTCAGTCTCAGGCAATCCTCTGGACACAAGAAAAATGCATAATAGCTTTCTACAAAGACATACCACATATCATCTGGGTTCTAACAACTGGGTTCCAACAAATGATATTTCCTTTTTTCCCAGAGCAAACATCCTAAGCCTGGACTTTACCAGCAGGACTTACATCAACTTTCTGGTCATCTGATCTCTGGCCAAAAATCTCTTACATTATACAGAACAGATGTGTCTCAGCGCTACTCTTTCTAGCAACATCACTGAACCTTTCCAACCTTTTCCTATGAGCTATTTCAAAGGCTTTTAAACAACATGGGCAGATACAGTCACAGCAATTATCTCACTTCTCTTCTACCAAATACTATTTTGGTTAATTTTTTCTCATTGCTGAGACAAAAACATGATACCCAGAATTAAGGAAGCAAAGGTTTATTTAGCTCACAGTTTGCAGATGTTTCAGTCCATTCTCAGTGGGCTGTAAAGAAGAGTGACACACAGCGGAGGGCAATAGTTCATGGCAGCAGAAAATAGCAAAAACAACAAGACTGAAGAGAGGAAGTGCAGAGAGAGAAAATCTCTTTCTCTCTCTTATATTATATGCAGATTACCCAGGGCAAGTGTAGCACTCATACCCATAATCTCTGCATCGGACCATGAATCAATCACAAACTGGCTATATGAGGCTTTGATAGAACATCTTGACACAAATCATAACAGCCTCCAAAGCTCTTGGACATCCTAATACTCCCCTTTTTCCCTTACTCCTCTCTAGACCTCTTGCCTTCTTGTTGCTTCTCAGAAATACCCATTATGATTTCCAGAACGTTTTTCCCCAAACACAGTCACACTTCATTCTCTCATTTCCTTAAGATACCTGACTAAATTTCATTTTGCCACTAAATCCTTCCCTGACCACTTGTGTTAAAATAAAAACATGCTTTTCCACATGCATCTTGCTCTTTCATTCTCCTTTCTTACCTGAGGTTTTGCACTTAGATATGCCTGACCCATCACATATTCATTAAACTTATTATTGTTTCTTATTTTGTCTCTACTCTGTACAAGTTAAATTCCTTTAATACAATGCCTTGTTTGGTTCTTTTCTGTATATCCAAGTCTTGGAACATTGCCTAATTGATAATAGTCATTAAATAATTTGCTAAGAGAGTGAATGCCATTCAAATTTCATTTTAACAATAAGTTTTATTCACAAGTTTAATTAAGTAAATGGACTTCAAAATATTTCAAATAAGTATTAATCTATCCTGTTCTATTTCTTGTTATACTTTTCTTGTAGTTTTTAGTACGGGTTGTATAGGGTATACAGGGTCTCATTACATAGATCAGACTCATAATGATCCACTGTTTTCAGCCTCCCAAAGAGCTGGGATTTCAGGTGCACGCCGCCAGGCCCTGTCTCAGTCACTGTCTCAGCATGCCCTGGGGGCTGGGCCAACATGGCAGGCCAGGGATTGAATCCTGGCCACTGCATCTGCCTAAGCAGACGTTTTAATCCACTGAGCTATTTGGCCATCCCTCTTGTTATACTTTAAGCACTTCAAAATCATTTGTAAATCAAATATACATACAGGTATTTACAACCTGAGTTCCTTTAAAACTCTCCTGGAATTTCCAAGTCAACATGAGCAGTTCAAAATTAATTTAAAGTCTTAACTTTTAATATTAAGTATATTATCATGCTTTCTAGTGTATCTTGCTTTTTTATATGTCATTAACATAAAATGTAAAATATACAGATTGACGCATGAGAACAAAATCTACTCCTAACTTTAACATAAAAGTATGACTAACCCATACTTGATTTATATCACCTATTTCTTTAATCTTACCAAATTTGAAAGAATCAACAACTGAGGACTGCACATCATCATTCCAAGTGAACCAAGTCTGCCTTCTCAAGCTATCTGAGAATCCTGGATGGAAAATTTGCTGTCACAGTGCATGATGTTATAGTCCAGGGATTTGTGAGTAGGAGGGTAGGCGCTCCTGGAAGCTGCAGCCATCCAGGGTAATGGCTTTCAGCCTTAGGGTAACACAGTGAGTCCCAACAAGAGCAATACAGAGGGCCTGCAGTTGCAATGGACATTGAAGTGGAATTGATATGTATTTGTAAATCTAGTTAAGAACCATGACAGCTCTATTGTGATTTTCCCACAAACTGAGCATATTCAACTCATTTATGAACCAACTGAACCAGACCATTGTCCAAAGCTTTAAGGTCATTTTAATGTTAAAATCACTCATAAGGGGTTACTGAGGGTTGAACTCAGGCTGCCCTTTGCACTGAGCTACATTTCCATCCAGTTCTTTATTTTCTATCTTGAGACAGGGTCTTACAAAGTCACCAGTCACCCAACTTGCATGTGAACTTGAGTTCTTCATGCCTCAGTCTCCCAGAGTAGTGAGATTATAGATG
The DNA here is from genome assembly GCA_002564305.1 of Octomys mimax. Lineage (NCBI taxonomy): Eukaryota > Metazoa > Chordata > Mammalia > Rodentia > Octodontidae > Octomys > Octomys mimax. Next base: position 5,357 of record NDGM010967544.1, read on the forward strand.
TACATTATTGTGCCCAGTTAGAAACCACCTTTTTATAAATACCTTCTGATACCACTTTTCCTTGAATTTTAGTGTTGTTTGACTTAGTTAAAATGCCCTTACTTGCAATGCTCATAAATGAATTGGGTAAGAGAAATGCTAGTTGAGTCACCAATCACTGATCTTCTTTTTTGTCATCACTCATTGCAGTGTCCCTAAATCTTCTCCAGGCTATGACATAAATTTTTCACTACCATTACTTTAGAGTATTTCTAGAGAAAGACTGCTTGCTCTATTTTTATAATCAAGGTGGAAATAATCTCTCTTATCTCCATAAAAGAGATAAAATTTTACTTTTACTAAGGAATTAACATTTATTGTGTCCCATGTGTTAATCTGTGTATATGCGGCATTCCATGAATGTTCACAGTGAAGTAGGCCATACCCAATGCTACAGATGAGAAAGTTGATAGAGAAAGTAGAGCACCTCGATTCATATTGGCAGAGTCAGAGTATGAACTTCGGAGTGCCTGCATCTTCTTCCTCTCTCTCAATGTAGAGTAAAATCATACATGTAAATAATCAAGAAGATCTTCTATTATAAATATAATTAAAATTAGCCATAACCTTACTTGGATAAATAAGCCTAATATCCTCTGATTCTGTTCCAGTGGTCAGTTCTGTGTGTGTGATTACCAGCAAACTGAGGTTGGTCCAAAATATTCAAATTCTAGTTTCAGACTTTGATTAGTTCATAGCCAAATCTGGAAGGTTTATCAAACTTTTATTATACCTGTGTTCTTCGTTTCCTCTTCTCTTGCTTATCTGAATACTCCCAAAGAGAACCAGACTTAATAGCAGCCCTTGTGACCTTGGTGATAGGATCCATAAGGTCCATCTTGCCTAAAAGTCTCACAGCAATGTATTTTTTCCTAATGGAAAAAATTCATAAGAAACAAAGAATGGAAGCAGATACACAGGACCAAGGAAGATCATAAGAGAAAATTCCTACAGTGTGAATAAAAGAACAAAGACTGTCAAGAAGTTAATAACAAAGGAAACCAAATTCAGGCAATCATCCAAAATTTGAAAAAGCAGGCAGCATTATCATAGATTAATAGCAAGTGGCATGGGTTCAATCACTAAAAGGATGATAAAGGGGAAGTATGATAGTTATAAGAAGGATTGATAAGACTAAGATACAACGCCAGCCTAAGACTGTGTGTGTTAGAGTTTGGAATAATGGCAGTGTTTCAGGACATGGTTTTAAGTTCATTTCAATAAAACCAGAATCCCAAGAACTTACACTGACATAAAAAGTAGAGAGCTTATCACAAAACCAAGGTAAGTAGTAGTCCTTATCCTGTCATCATGTTAAAAGATGTATAGCTCCAAAGGCTGAGCTCTTCTTGAGTTATATTTAAATACTTCCTAAGAATAAAGCTAATCCCAGGGCTTGAAGAATTCTAATATGTAAGTTTCAAACAAATCATGTCCTTACCATTGAAACCTTGTTTCAAAGGTTGTGTATGCCTATGAATCCTGACAGTTTGTCCATAAAGTAAACATTGTAGGGTTTGTAGACCACACAAACCAATGGCAACTATTGTCCACTGCCACTGTGTCATGAAAGGAGCTCCAGGTGATACCTACATAAGAAAGTATTTTTTATGGATGCTGAAGTTGAAATTTACAAAACTTGTACATGTCCCGACTATAATTCTTTGTTTATTTTTTCCTCCATACATTTAGAAACATCAAACTCTTTCTCAACTCATAGGATGTATAAAAAAAAAAAAGGTGACAGTCTGAAGGAGGCCTAGTCTACAGTTTGCCAACCTCTGTATTTTCACATATACAATGATTTATAGTTTGCTGTGTAAAGAACTTTTCTAGCTTTCACATTCTTTGGCAGTCCATGAGGCAGAAGTATTTCCACAACTGAATGATTTTCCAAGCCCTCAAAATATGAGGCCCTTCCTACTACACATGTATTTCTCCCTCACCTTTTGTTAGCATTAAAAGTACAACAAAAATAATGCCCACACCACTTTTAATGATTCTTTGACTTTCCTTTCATAATGGTATACAGTATCTTAAAAAATATCAGTATGGTTATTTATGCAAGTATATATGTATACAATCAGCAATTGTCTTCTCCAACTACCATTTCTAAAACCAAAGTTTTTCTATGATGAAGTCGTTCTTTTTTTCTCCTTCCTTTTGGAATCCTCTCCAATAATTCCATCACAGAACAATTCTGTGTTATCACAGAAATAGGCATATGTTCCAGCCAACAAAGAGAATTTCCCCTTCTACACAATCATCAGTTGACCTGTTGTTACTACTGCCATGAAAGACTCTGCATTCAAAGGAAATCACCAGTTGATGAGCTGATTAGTGATCAAAATACCGAGAGAAAAAAGAGCCTTAACAAGTGAACCTTTGAAAAATTTCCTGTGTCTCTCCATAAATGAGAAAGTTTTTAAAGCTTTTTTCATAGTGATTTGCATTGCAGAAAAACTTTATTCTGATATCAAAGTCTACATGGCCATTGGTATCTGTAATATCAAGCCTTTGCCTTTATCCACAAACCTTTTGGACATTTGGAAGATAATGATTTACAAGGAGCTCCAGGATTCTGCTTCTATCCTTGTTCTCAGGTACTTGTTCATTTCACTGTCACAACTCTCCCTGTAATAAAGTATGAAAAGGCTAAAGCACATATTTTATTATCCCTACCTAGATTTTCTTCTTCCCTCAACTCAAGAGAATCAAATTCTAAATCTGAAAAATGGGGAGTAGAGGAGATTTTTTAAATGACCTCCTTAACAATAAAATAAAAAGAAGAGGGGATGAAACCAAGAAGTTTCCCAAAGTCAAGGAATTTCCTTGTTTGAAAATCTTGTATGGTTCTTGGATAGTTATTCACACTAATAAAAGGAAGGAGGCACATAAAACAAATAAGCTAAAATCACTAACAATTCTACTAATGGCCCTACATGAGTTGCAGAAGTCTTAGTGTTTATGTCTTAACAGTTTAATTACTCCACTGTAATAATATATGCATTTATTTAACTATTCAATTTGTAAACAATTGGAAAAAACATCTTCCAAAAATAATTATAAAGCTACCACTTAACTAACCCGAGACAAAATAGTAGCTAAAATTAAATTAGAAAATAAATGACCAGACATACCACTATGCACAGGTTAAACAATATAATAGCAGCTGCCAATTATTAGACACTTATTGTGTGATACATGAATGTGCTATGTAATTTAAATGTAATTGTCATTTAAACCACTCAAAAATCCTACCAAAAAGAATACTCAGGTTTCTATTTATAGAAAGCAAGATGTTTTAAATGAATAGGCCCAAAGATTTTGAAATCTTTTGTTCTGTTTTAGTTTTAATTTTTCTGAATGGCTATGTAGTTCAGGCTGGCATAGCTCTCACCGTGTAGCTCAACCTGGCCTTGAATTTGTGGTAATCCTCCTGCCTCAGCCTCCCAAGTGCTGGGATTACAGATGTTTTTTTTGTTTGTTTTTTTTGTACCTGGAATCAAACTCAGGAGCTTGTGCTTGTCAGGCAGTTGTCTGTGCTGCTGAGCTATACTGCCAGCCCCTGCTGTTCTTTTATACGGAGTATGAAATTACACTCTAGAAAGTTGAGAAGTTGAAACTTGTCACTGGCCATATCTCATCTATGAAGCTATGCTTAGTAGACTCAAGTTTTTAAAATCCATTTCCTTCTTGGTACAATCTTGTCCCTCAAGCTTTTATAAAATTAACCTGTGGAAGACCCAAAATTAGTATCTGCATAATAGCCCTTTAGTCTAAAGACCAGCACCTACTAAATACTAAATAATCTCACTTCACTCACTGATGATTTCTTGTGCCTGTAGCTATGAGCCAGCTATCATTTTATGCATGTGACTGCAACTGTAAGCAAACTTCCTGCTAGCCTTGAAGAATGTTTCTCTGTTAATATGGCTTTTAATATCCAAACTCCTTGGGAAACACCTCAGAATAAAATATTTTTATGATCAATACTTAAGGAGTATTTAACTCCAACATACAAACATTTCATTAAACATATGTGTAATGTCTCAAAACTTATATTTTGAAAACAAGTGTAAAAATCAGATATTGACCTGATTTTAAATGTTGACCTTTTAAAAACCATATTGTAGACATGTGGGGTGTTGTGGTGCCTCTGGCTCCAAGAACTAACATGTTTTTGCACTCAGAAACCACTGAACTATAGAACTACATCATCTGATTGAAGCACATGCTTCAATCATGTTTGAAGCATGATTTTTTTCATGCATTGAATATTCGTATCTAACAGCTTTTTACTTACATATAAGTGTTTTGCTACTTCTTAGTTATATGTGGAGAAATTAGTTGTAGGCAATGGGTTAATATGTAATGTAGCATTTGTTTCTAACTGTGAGACACAGGCTTCCAGTTCACATTCTGAGACAGAACACATGGATTTTTTAGAATGGTTTACTAACATTAAGAGTGAATCGCCTGGCAGAAAGAAATCCTTCCTTTGCTGTGGTTTATATACTAGAGGGAATAAGGAGATAGCAAATTAGATTAACAAGAACATTGCCCAGTAGGGATAAATACTAGAAAGGATAACTAAAGCAGAATTAGGGAAAATAGAAGGTAAATATGTGCCAAGGGCAAATCCATTTGGGTGAAACTCTCAGGAAAGCCCTAACTCAGAAAGAGACATTTGTAAACCTGAAAGAAGAGAGCAATGATTAGAGGTCTATGTTCATGGAAAGACTTCTAGGGGGGAAAAAAAACTTTAATAATTTCTTTGGAAGGGCTGATATGATAGCTCAGTGGACTAAGCATTTGCTTAGGCAAGCACAGGGGCCAGGGTTTGATCCCTGGCACTGCATGCCACACAGGCCCGACCCGTGGTTGCATTGAGCTGGCAATGGAGTCAGGCATGGTTTCACACGCCTGTAATCTCAGCACTAGGGAGGCTGAAAACAGGAGGATCACTAGGAGTGCTCCTAGTTATCACTTAGTGAAACCTTGGAAAAAAAAATACAAAAAGAACTTCTTTGATAAATTTCAAATAGGAACTTTCCCAGAGGACAAGCCAGGGGAAGCGGAGACAGTTATGATATCAAAGAATCAGGAGGAAGGAGGAAAAGGAAAGGTCATATACAATTATGGTGGAAAGAATGGTGAAAACAATGTTGTTTTTTCTGCTATTGGATCACAGTCACATCCCTGAGGTATTTTTATTTTCTTTCCACTTTACCTAGGATAGCAGCCTTGCCCACAAATCTTCCATCTGCTCACTTGAGAAATGTCCGATCATAGGAACACAGTTGATTACAGCAAAAAGGCCTGTGTCGTGGTCATTCTTATTACAGCTCCCATTCAAACTCCCCAGAACAAAGTACTATTTGTCAGCCTTTTCACTTCTCATTTCCTAAACTTGTATCTAGCATAGAAGGATGTGAGGAATGTGCCAGGACTTCAGAGGGCCAACATAACATGATACATTGGAAAATGTTGACAGAGAGAACTGCAAAAATTGCCTTCCCTAAAAATCTTTAAGAATGAAATCCCTCTCGAAGAACAAGAGTTCCTCCCCAAGGACAGAAGTAGATGGACCTCAGTGAACCCTCACAGCATAGAGATTCTGTTATTTCTTTGTGAAGGGAGAGGTGGGAGCAATTATTTAATGACTGTAAGGAGATTTTATTTTCTTCATAGTGAAATAACATGCCACATAAATCATGTGCAGATTGCTGTCAAGTTGAAATGTTGCTCAAAACTACATACCTCCTAACCAGGTAGATTTTTTTAAATACCAGAAGGCTTCTGTCATGAAATTTAATTTGATCTTGAAATGCTTAACAAAGAGCAAGACATGCGAGAAGCAGAGGTCAGACCCAGACACATGGGCTGGGAAGAAAATGATGATCTACGTTCTAGTGACAGCACTGTGCTCACACAGAGGCAGATGGGGAGAAGACACTGGAACTTTGAAGGTGAAAGGGAGGATGAATCAAAGAGGTAGGCCTAACAATAAGAAAGATTTTAAAATAACGCGTTCTAGGAAAATGGTAACTCAAATGCTCTTTGAAAAGACAGCAGCATATTTCTTTCTACTTTAGAGCACCTTGAGTTTGAACAAGGGAAACTATCAGGAAGGATCTTAAATAAGGTGGAGCAGAAAAGCCAACTGGAAACTGACAGCCAGTGACTGGTTACTAGGAGAGAAAACAAACTGATTATAATGCTCTTGGGGAAAAATATTCTACCACCTCCTTCCTTCGGGACATCAACTTGTATCTTATTCTTACTGAATTAAGTTTTAAAAGCTTTAAAATTATTAAATATTTCTAAAATATCACTAAACATTACTAAGATATTACTGAAAATATTTCTATATTTCTTCTCAAGAGAAAAGAAACAAAATTTTAATACATGATATGGATGTGGTGCTAATTTTTAAAGCAAAATATTTAAAAGAAACACATTGACCAACTGTGACCATTGTAAAATAAATTCTCTCTGGGAGAAAAAATGAATTCCAATTTGGATGACAACAGCACTAATGACCTCACATTGCTCAGCTGTGAATTTAATGTCTATGCAGCTCCCAAAGGATTCTGACATTAAGGAAGTCATGAATGAGGATGGCACGCATCTTGTAGTTAGAACCTCTGTTCTCTGATAATTAGGAGAAAAGGAAAACTCCATTTATTGGATTACTGTTTTTCAGAAGCTATCTTTTAAAATAATTGGAAATGCTGCTCATGAGTTTCAGAACTCTGTAGAGCCAGAAAGTATAGCAACATAATCTATGTACCCAGAGAACTCTTAGTCATGAGTCCACAAATGTCCATGTAGAAACAATTATACCATGATAGAGAAGAAAAATGGTCTTACTGACAAAAGAGTTATAGAATCAAAAGCACTTTTCAACCATAGAAAGAAAGATAGGGCAAAGATATGGGCTAGAGAGGTCCACTGCTTCACCACTTTAGAGAAGATTTCTAAGAAATGGAAGAGGAATAAAAGAAACAAATGAAAATGGTGATTCTAGCTAAGGCTTATTATGCTTTTACTGTCTGCTGAAGTAAATGAGACCATAAACTCTGTAAGAGGTATGGATGATTTTCATACATTGGAAGATATAATCCTCACAGTAATTCTCTGACTGTAATTGGTCACAGTGTCTTCTTCCTGGAGTATCATGTGTGAAGACCCTGGACACTAAGCTGTATGGCTGTCCTCTTCTGTCCTCTATAAACCCTTCTGATCAAGACTCTGGGATCAGGAGCAATCTTGAAGGTCCAGCATAATGAAGAAGGTGACATTAAAAAAAAAAAACTCTTTTAAACTCTCAGATGCAAACATATTGAAATGTAGAATGTCTTGCAGGCCAAACCATGAACTAAATGTTTATGGTACCATAAACATCTAGTTCTTAGCACTGAGAGGTGTGTAGGAAGTTAACCCTCTATTTTCTTCTAACTTGTTAAGTTTGGAAAGTGAAATCCAAAAAAAATTAAATCATCGTGAACCACAAATTCTTAATGTGTGTGATAAGTAGTGGCTTTAATTAGCTTATAGTAGTGTTATAAATAAATTCCAGACTTGCTTGTTCTTTTAAAGGTTGCCCCACATAATCTATATGTACACCTTCTTGTCCTCAGATCTAACCTGACATGTATGTGATTTCCCTTTCAGGCATTTCATTAATTATATTTTGTGAATGAGGAAAAGTTATTTCCTTTTACTTCAGAAGTATGTGTTTCATATCTCAAAATTAAGAATATGTACTCTGGTTCTCAGTCTCCATCCCTGCTGCTATTACAGTTAACTGGCAGGCCCTACTAAATCAAGAAATGGTAATGCATAGTAGGGCCATGTTATGGTCTATGTCTAGTTGTCCCCCCAAAGCCTCATACAGTCATGGGTGGACTTCTAGAGTTTGTGATTAACTCATGATCTACTGGGATTATGGCTGTGAGTGCTCCTGGGATTATGAGTGTAAAGTGTTGCTAGAATTATGAGTTTGGGTACTACACCCAGTCTGGGGCGGATAGCCTGAATGCAATTTAAGTTAGACAGACTTGCTCTGTGTTGCTATTGTTGCTGCTACCCCTCCCCATGCTCTCTGCTTTTTGCTGCCACCATGAAAGGTGGCTTTCTGCTTGTGCTGCTCTGCCTTGGAGCCAGCTAAGTATGGACTGAAACCTCCAGTAATTGTGACCTACATAAACTCTTTCTTCTCTAATTTTGAGTATGGGGTATTTGTCTCAGCAATGAGAGAAGAGTAACTAAGACAGGTTCTTTTTAAAATGATGAATTAGCAGTAAGTGATTTTCTTCAATAAATTCATAAACTTGCTATATGATAACTCAGAACTTATTTAAAGCTTATAAAAATAAGTTGGAATCATTTTTATTACTGTATTCAGAGAAGTTGGCCTCATGGTAATGGATGCTAAATTCATCTATGCTGCTTTTGAAAGTGACTCTTGGCAAAATGATAAACAGGTCAACAGCTGGGCTTAAAACCCTCCTGTGTCAATCAGTAGGGAGAACTCATCTTTGACTGAGCTTCTTTGGAGTTGTCTATCATCTCAAAGGACAGCCAATCGGTTAACAAACAAGATAAATCATCGGCCCAATTTTTGCATTCTATGAGCCGTTAAAATTAAGCTGTTAGCAATTATAATTGTGTATTTGCTCCTAAATGCTGCTGATCCACCAGGTAAATATATCAGAAAAGCTTATATTTGTGCTATTTTGTAATTGATCCTAATATCTAGCATATGGTAGTTTTAAACTGAATGTATTATATTAAATGAAATCCTGCTGTTTGACAGATAGCTCATCTCCCTATTTGTTATATATTTCTATTCTGTATCATTTATCATCTTTAATGCTATAAATTAGCCTCACTAGTTTTAGGGTAAATATCCCTGTAAGTGTATTTTGTTTATGTGTGTGTGTGTGTGTGTGTGTGTGTGTGTGTTTCTCAAACTGGTAGGACAGTTTCAATAATTAACACATTACATACTCTCTTCCCAGTGGTCATTTGCTGTGCAAGACGCTGACATGATATCCTATTTACAAACACTATTACAACAAATCCCTCTATTCATTAAGAGAATGTAA
>NDGM010967550.1:0-13563 GCA_002564305.1 Octomys mimax
ATATATATATATATATATATATATATATATATATATATACCTAGAATATATTTTTTGCTTTTTAAAAAGCAAGCAACACTTTTCTGACTGGCTTAGCAATTAAAGGTTAACATTACCCATTGCATTCCTACAAGCAAGGAAAAGAAATCTCAGTTTCTGAGCAAGTTGGTTGCTGTTGCCATGGGGACTGGTATGTATGTATCAAATGCCATTAAGAGAGGGAGATAAAAATTGCTGAGCATCAGGTACCTAGAAAGTTATGAAAGAAATATCTCTCACCTATCTCAGTGGATTTGCAGGCTTAGATAAATTTGAAAAACTGTAAATTGTATTCAGACACCTTTCTGATACAGAGATAATGAGTACAGGATCCTACAGGTGAGAAAAGGTTCAATAATAAAGATTTCTACAAAAATTACAATTTTTCCATTAAAAAATCTCTATCAAATAACACTGTAAATGCATTTAGTCTTGAACATACACACTTATAAATTCAGGTGGGCAGAGCTTCACTACTAATTGTTCTCCTCTTCATATGTTATCACAACATTTTAAGGGGGCTGGGCAAATAACTCAGTGGATTAAAGCACCTGGAAGCAGGCATAGGGGCCAGAGCTTCGATCCCCCAGCTCTGCTGTGCTGGCCCCACCCCCAGGGTGTGCTGAGACAGAGATTGAGAGTGGTGGTGCATGCCTGTAATCCCAGCACTTGGGAGGCTGTAAACAGGAGGATCATTACAAATCCAATCTAGTAGTGAGACCCTGCGCACCCTGTAGAGTCTTCCCTAAAACACAGAAAAAAAAAATGTTCCAGAAAAATGTTTGTGAAATGCTAAGATTTGTTTGCATACCAGTAGGTACAAATAGAAGTAGTAAACATTTAGAAAATCATTAAAAGTTGAAGTGAAACTTCATTTGAAATCTATGGCAAATTGAAATATTTTATTTATTTATTTGGCTACTTATTTGAATTTTTTGAGGTAAGGGTCTCACACAAAGTTCTGGGAGCTAATTGTGTGGCCCAGGCTGGCCTTACGCTCACACCTGTCCTCTTGCCTCAGCCTCCTGAATGCTGGAAATGCTTTCCTGCATCTACACACCTGGCTAGACAAATCTAAATGCTTTGAAGGTTTGCACTGATGGATGATACTGCTTCATACTATGTACAGGTGTTATTTATACAGTCTTGCCATTTAATGTTATTCAAAACTTATTTATATATTTATGGATTTTATAAGTATATATTAAGTAATTTATAAAGGCTGTACTGTACAGAAATGAACCAATCTGTATTACATGTTTGATTTTGGACACTTTACATTTTAAAGCTTTTCCCTAAGGATTCAAAAATTAAAGGCTAAAGTTTGATTTGAAATTATGCTGAAGTAGATACTTCCAGCTCCCTTAGCACTAAAGCTGAAATGTATCGGTGTTAGCCTGATCTTTTTCCACAATCATTTTAATATTATGGAATTATAGCTGTGGCAAATAATATTAGACACTTTTTATTTAAAAGATAAAAAATTTTTATTTCCACTGTCTATTGTAATATATCAAATTCATGATAATACCAACAAAATAATCAGAACAGATAGAAACAGTGACAGCTGACATAGAAAGGTACATAAGAACACTTTCACTAATGCCTCTAGAAACAAATATTATTTGCATATACACATTATCTTGAATTATGAATCAGGCATAATAGTAAGGTAATGGGTGTTTTTCAGGGAAACCCATGAAGTCATGATAGCACAGGGCATTCGGTAAGACAATTTTATTTAGGTCATAGGACTAAGCTATTTTATTTAATTACTGCATTGCAGTTCGTTCTGATACTCTTTTAAGGGCAAATCAAAATTTTCCCAAAAGTCCCCTAAGTAATTCATCTTGCAAAGGAAATGTACCACTGTCTTTTATTGTGTCACTAACTCAGTCCAACCTTATGTAAGAACATTTCCAACTACTTCTGATGTGAACTGAACCCTTTTGAAGTTAAATTGTTTGGGGCCGGCCAAATAACTCAGTGGATTAAAGTGCCTGCAAGCAGGCGCAGGGGCCAGGGGTTCAATCTCCTGCCTGCTGTGTCGTCCCCTTCCCAGGGGTGTGCTGAGACAGCAATTGAGACTGGGGTTACTGGTGCAGGCCTGTAATCCCAGCTCTTGGGAGGCTCTAAACAGGTGGATCACTCCAAGTTCATTGTAGTAGTGAGAACCTGAACACCTGTAGACCCTTTCCTAAAATAAAAAAAAAGTTATATTTTTTATAGTTAAATACATTTTTAAAGAGAATAAAAATAGTAAAAATAAAAATTAGAAATGATACAGATGCCTAGTGAGGTAGCTTGGCAAACTAAAGTGCCTGCTTAGGCAAGCTTAGGCAAGTTCAGGGACAGTGGGTCCATTCCCCAGCACCACTTGTCTCGCCAGCCCCACCCCCAGGGCAGGCTGAGCCCTCCTCCAAAAAAAAAAGGAAATGATACATAATTTCACTAAACAAAGTGATAAGAATTCAAGAATGGCAGGGCTGGGGAGGTGGCTCAATAGAATAAGTGCTTGCTCAGCAAGTGCAAGGGTCTGAGTTCAAGCCCTGGTTCCGCAAAAAAAGAACCAAGAATTCAAGAATGGCTGTTATATTGTTTATTATTGTCTTCACATCAGTTGTTCAGAGTACCAGATATAAACATGCAAATTTGGTCAAAAATTTTTTAAAAAGAGAAAATATTATTTAAGCATTTCTTGAATATTTTGGGAACATGTTATGCCTTGGACATATGTTTTATTTCTTCTGAAACTGATCTTTCCTAAGCCTGTAACTAAGTTTCAGAGAATTGTTAGGTAAAGCTAAACCATTTCCAAAGATGAATCCTATTTTGCTTTCATATTCCAGAAAAATTCTTCTCATTTTATTGTCAACTAAGTGATCAATTTTATTTACCTCTATTATTTTTTTATTTCCTCTTCTCCTCTAAATAACTTCAATATTTTCACTGGCTGATGTCCTGATTTGTTGTTTTTGCAAGGGGAACAATATAATACAGGATACATGTTTTGTGAAATTATTTTATAATGAGCCATCCAAAAAATCATATACCAAGAGTACAGGAAATCTGTTCACATGTTAAAGACCAAAGAATCCAGCTGATGGCCTGGATCCTAAAATCCTGCAGGAGACCAGCTAAAGACCTCCAGCTCATAACAATGCTTCCCACGAATCCAACTGGAGGCCAACAGCCCATGACAATGTGTCATGCAGGCCACTTCCTGGATCTGCACTGGGAAGGCCCAAAAGTCAGTGATGAAAGCTAGAAAGTCTGTGTCAGTGGGATGAAGGATCTGTGCTATCAGACTGAATGATTTGAAGTGGAGCCAGGAAGCAACACTCAAGTGAAGCACTACAGCATCCCCCAAAAGTACCACAGCCATCCTCAGGGACAGCAAGGCACTGAGCTCCTCCAAGGATGAACAAAGCTAAGTTTTCATCAGGAGAGCTAACACTACACACTTCTCTGGGAGTCTGAGCTGCGCACCCTCTTCCCCCTCTGAAGCCAGTAAGCAACACTCATAGTGAGAACCAGAACTCCCCTAAAGTGCACCACAGCCATCCTCATGGACAGCAAGGTTCTGGGCTCCTCCTCCAGGAACAACCAACTTCATCAGGAAAGGCAGCATGACAAGGTCCCCCAGCAGAATAGCCGAAGAGGATCAGTAACTTCCAAAAGCTCCAAAAGCTTCTTCAAAACAGCTTCCCCAACATCTTCTCTTCTTCTGCTCCAGTTCTACCTCCTATGCTGCTCATCCCTCAGGTATCTCCCACTCCTAGCACCATGCTAGTTCAGTTCAGCTGGATAAAACAAGTTGACCCCCCCTTGGCAATCCACCACAGCAGACAATATACAAATGAAAAATGTCCTGACCAGGAATGACTATAAAATACTTCCCCAGAGCCTATGGATCAACTATTGTAGAAGCTAAATAATAGCCTGTACACTACTCTACACAAAACAATCTGATCTTTCCTACAACTGCCAGCTTCCTTGGGTTTAACCATCCTCACAACTCAGGGTCAAACACAGAAAATCAAATGTGGCCTCCAAACTCATCACCCAAAGTGCAGCAGTTTTAACGGTCCCACCTCCGCTTTCTCCATGCAACAATCTCCAGTGCAAGCATATCCATTAGGTGTGGCATAAAATTTCTTTACTTCCTTGTTTCTTTTGAATCTCTGCCCAGTGCAGTTGATAGTGTTTGGCTTGCTGCCTGTAGTAAGCTTTGAATAACAACTTCTACTTGTTCTCTTGTGGGCCAATTGTATTTATTTGCATACCACAAACTGATAAGAAGAAAACAGAGAAAGACTATAAATAGAATGATGATGGTTTTTACTCTTTGATTTAACAGTAGAGGGTCAGGCGTTTTACACCACACTGTTTGACAAGCCAGATGTACCACACATTTTCAAAAGTGCCAAATTCACTGTGTGGCATTCCCCTGAACTCTAAAATATTGCATTGCCTTAAAGCTTTGACCCCCAACACCTGCTCACTATTTCCTTGACTAATGACTTTCTCTTTTGACATCAGAGGTGTGAATTAAAGCTGGAAAGAGCAAAATATCTATGCTACAATACTAGAACACAGCTCAGGATCACACACTTGAACAAGCATCTTATGTGAAGTATCTCTCATGAGTCTTGTAATAATCCTTCATTTATTCAACTGTTAATAGTTTTTGAAGACATACTCTGTGTTATACATTTTGCTAGGCCTTAACTATGTAGGAGCGGAAGATGATTTTTTTTTTCCATCTAAGGACTTGCATTGTGGCTAAGGAGATAATCCAATCCTTCCCCCTCTTCAAAGTACATTTGGATATATATAATTATACATTTTTATATGAACCAAGAAGAAATAATTACAGTGGTCTATAAGAACCTTAAATTGGATACTAGAGATAGTATCTATATTCTATACTTAGAGATAGCCATCTACTAAAGTCAAATCCAAGGTGAAATCCTTTAGATGACTTTTCCAAGCAAAGAGGATTAAAAATGGACATTCTAGACCAAGAAAACACATTTGTCAAATTACTAGAAAACTATGTTCTGCGAAGAAATGAAAAATGGTTAGTGTCACTGAAATATTGAAAGTATCAAAGAAGATGATAAGGGGCCAGCAATGCTTTGAAATCACATTTGTATTTTACTCAAAGTTCAATTGGAATCCATGGACGTGTTTAAACAGAAGAGCATCATGGACATATTTGCTTTCAAAACACCACTCTGGCTGCTGTTGTTGGAGGAGTAGCTCATAAAGCAAACAGAATAGAAGGGCTTGTGGAAACTCCATTCCAGGGGCACAAGTTAAAGCGTGCTCCAGTTTTGATTGTGGCAGTGGATATGGTGAGAGATTCTAAGCTTATTTAGAAAATAGAATCTATGATGTGGTCTTTGAACTGTCCAAAGCCCCATTTACTGTGACTTTTCCTTTTTGTGAGCATTCAACACAAGAGTCTTAAACAGGAAGTAAATTAAGCTAACTGAGGTGGACAGGATCTGAAGCGGCACCTACTGTAATGCCTTTCTTTCTGTCCTCTTCTCCAGAGAAGACACTGCCAATGCCTAGAGACAATGTTTGGACAGAGGCAGTATTGGTGATCGTTCTTGAAGCACAGTTGCTTGAGATGAGTTTCAACCAATGCCCACGGCAAAACAGAATTTAATCACTTATTATGATCTATGGCCAATATCTAAATGGCAAGAATGTCCATCCCAATTTAAGGCCTGGTTCTCTGAACATGTAGCTCCCCTGTCTGCCCTTTTTTCTGGCTGTGTGTTCTACTAAAAGCCTGCCCTGGATTTTATTTCCTGTCAACTATTTTAATCTTCAGGTTCATATGTGAGAAAATAATTCAAAGTCTATAATTTTAATGACATAAAAATATATGCATTTCATTTTTAAATCACTTTTAATGCCAGATTTCATTTTTGTTTTTTATTTATATGTTTGATGAGACAGACTGGCTTTGAACTCAGGGTAATCCTCCTGCCTCAACCTCCCAAATGCTGGAATTACAGCTCTGTGTCCCATCTCATATTCTGATTTTATAATTCTGTTCATTCTGGGCAGATTTCCTTTGCTATTAGATAATTTACTTGTGGACAAGTCTTCTGGTTTATCTCCTACTGATTCTCCTAATCCATGGGCTCTACCAAGGTAGGAATGCTGCCATTTTCATTTTTAGATTAATAGCTATACTTTTCAGGAAAAAAAAACTTAATGTCTCATGCTCATTTCCCTTTACTATTCCTCTTCCCGTTTGATGCTTTCTTTTCCAACCTTTGATTTATCATGAGTGTCTTTCCTTCTTGCTACTTTGCATCTAATTGCTTCATTTCACCTTAAAAAAAAAAACTACCAGTGCATCACTGGTCCTTAAACTAATGGTTTTGTTAATGAAGCTTTCATCACTGCTTTGCTGTTTTCTGTCACTGATTATCCATGTCCCATTTCTATTTAGAATTGTTACAAATTCTTGGCCTCATACCAAAGTCATATCCAGTTACAGTGTCTTTCCTAGCAGTGTCCCAGGCCATTCTCTCATTGGAGCCACATAATGTATTAGTTCCCTGCAATAGCCTGACCTAGCACTTATGTAATGACTCACATCTAGCATCTCAGCTCTATCCCAGTTCATCGCTTATGGGTTTGTTTGTGGACATACATAGAATGATTAAGGCAAATCTTATGCAACATCATTCTTCACATTACTAACTCCTTCTGGAATGACTCAGTGTGTACTCATCAATAATTTTGCACTATTCAAAGTTTAACGTTGAGTACCCCACCTACAGGGACTCTTTATATATTTGTCAGGAATCCTCATTCACTATTCAGTTGAATTACTGAAAAAGACAGCTTTTCATGGCTATGTGTTATCCTTCTTTTGAGTAAAAATAACATGTGTAATTGATTTAACAAAACAAATTTTCAGATTTCAGAAGTGACTACAGAAATCAGGAAATTTCATAGTAACAAACAGCTCATACTATCTTACCTTGTTTTCATTATGATAGATGATCATATGTAAATGGCAAATAATACATCTATATCTATATCTACATATCTATTCATTACATTAATAATTAATTTGAGGGTATAGAAAATGTCTTCAAATTTACTGTTTTGATTCCAAGATAAGACTGGGTCCATGGTAATAGGAGAAAATCACTACTTTTATGCTGTCATGTTGAAATTTGAGCAATGATCAAAGCTCATCTTGGTGAACTGGCTGTTACAAAATAAGGTAATGACATTGAGAGTGAAGAGTGGGGTCATGGCCTTAGAAGCTGACCCAACAGCATCATTATCAAATCTAGCTTTGTGTACCAATAAGGGTTGTCCTCTCAGAAGCGAGGCTGTTCCACAGTGACTGGCTCATGAATGAGTTCGACTTTGGATGCTCTTGACAAAAGGTACAGTCTGAACTCCCAGAGGAAGGAAGTAATAACCCTATCATCCTGAGTCATTATTTGCTGTGATACATTTATCCCAGTTTTGGTGACCTTATTAAAAAAATGTGTGTTTCTCTCTCCAGGCCAGTTGAGTCATCAGCCAAATATGCCCCTATTTCTGAAGCCAAAAGAGCCTCTCTTCTGACTCAGATTCCTCATTCAATTAGTACTTGTGAGCCACGCTGTCCATTCAGTTACCAGGTGGAACAGATTTTATGACCTTTGAGGCACTTATCACGGTCAAATAGAATTTTTCTTAACTTATTACTAAAATATTTGTTTATCTGTGATTTTAATCTAGGTAAAAATATATAAATGTATCTATATACAAATGTAAGCAAACTTATAAAATGTTCTCAGTGGGAGTGCATACCCAAATTTCTTGCCTATATTGTATTGCAATCCCTTAAAACAGAATGAAGTAAAATAATTCAGTGTAAAATTTAGTGTTCGTGTTCATACTTAATTTACTTCCTGCATGTTAATTTGGGTACGTCACTTGGCTGTGAAGTAGCGATAAAACCATTCTTGCACATTCAAGTCTTTTGAGGGCCAGCTCCTAATAGGAAAGTCTACGCAAACAAAAGTGATTATAAGCTGAACGTACAAAAACCTCCATTAAACCAAATACATTCTAATTACTATATCAGATATTAAGATAATATGCATTTGAAGCCATAGAGGATACTTAAATCTCCATGCACTTAAAAAATAATGAGAAAATAAATTATTTAAAGTGTCGCAAGATATCTGTGTCCTTCAATCTTAACTGTCAATTACCTGTGATATAATAACTTAAGGATTTATAATTTAAAGTTACTCAATAAAGTTAATGGTGAAGTGTAACTATAGTATAGCTTGCTTTTTTTAATAATTAAAGAAAAAATACCAGAATGACTCAAGTACCTTCTCCAGACCTTCTTCTTTAAGACTGATCACATCCAAATCAAAATCTGTCCGTAGGCCATTGGTTTTATTGAAAGTTATTCTGCCTGTGAGGCCTTCCCAGTGAGCCTATGAAGAAAACAGAACAAAACAAATTTAAAAACTCAAAAAATTAGTAAGTAAACACAAAATACAAAATGCCTTCCTCCCATCACTGGAAAAAATATTTATATTACTTTTCGTTATTTTGAATTGGTATAGATTTTTTAAAATGTTTAATTTGTTTCTGAAATTTGAAGGATTTTTTAAATATTTCTAGTTTCAGTGTTAAATCTATTTGAAGCTTTTCATGCTACACAGTTCATTTTCAGCAGCATAGAATATTGGCTACTCCAACTTGAGTATTTAGATTTTATTTAAATATAAAAAGTTTACAAAAGTAGTCCAATATAGGTGCTTTCATCATTTTTCATTTGGAAAAACAGGCAAAAATTGTATTATTTATTTATTTTTTTATTTTTGTGGAACCGGGTATTGAACCCAGGCCCTTGTGCTTGCCAGGCTAGCGCTTATTCTACTGAGCTATCTCCTTGGCCCCTGGGCAAAAATTTTAAATGATGCAATGCAACTCACAAACGTAGTGTTTGAATTAATAGAAACAAAGACTCAAAAGAAATAAATCCCAAAACATGCAGGGCAATATTTTGGTAATGACTAAAAATGAGTGTCATTGTAACAGTGAACCTTAGCCTCAATGTGATTTACAGGTACTTACCTGCCAGAATTCCAGAATAGTTTCAATTAATTATAAATAAAATAGAAAACTATATATTATAACATGTCTTCACTAAAGTTAAACATATGTCAACTGGTTTAGAAAGAATCAAGATCATTTTTCTTTTTTTAAAGAGACAGGCTCTTGTGATGCAATTCACACTAGCCTAGAGCTCACTTTGTAGCCCACGGTGTTCTAAACTCACAAGGATCCTCCTGCCTCAGCCGCCAGAGTGCTGAGATTATAAGCATTTGCCACCAATTAAATTTTAAGGTGCTTAACAAAATTGTATAATACAATAAAAGTAGAAAAGGAGATAAAAATGCAGTGCAACTGAAAAGTGGAATAGTAAAACAATCTGGGCTAGGAAGACCATAAAAATGTTCACCAGGTAAAACTAATAGAATTTATCACAAGTTCCTTGTGGAACCTCCTAGCTACTTAAGCGGAGAAGAGAAGATCTATTCAAGGTCTATTGTTTAACGTATAAGCTGCTCAGCAGAAACAGCTTTTCCTAGCCTGAGACCTGAAACAACAGGAGAAAATTCTCCTCTTGGTTCTCAGAAGGGAAACACCATGTGAGGTCCTTAATTACATTCTACAATGAATAGAATGGGCAACATCATGCCACTGTTTTTTTGAAAAATCTATTTGTAGGATGGGCCAGATAGCTCAGCAGACTAAAGCACCTGCTCAGACAGCCTCAGGAACTGGGTCCAATCTGGGCCTGCTGTGCTGGCTTCACCCCTTGGTCACGCTGAGATGGCGATTGTGACTGGGAGTGGTGGCGCGCGCCTGTAATCCCAGCACGTGGGAGACTGAAAACAGGAGGATCATTATGAGTCAGATCTGTAGTGAGACCCCCATTTAAACCAGGAGTAAATGTAAAGTGTGTAGTCATAAAATTATACTCTTCAAGGATTATAAACTTACCTAAGAGTTTGAGAAGAATTAGACAAGTGAAATTCAGAGCTATTCTTTGACAAGGATCTAGGGACTCTTATTTACCTGGTTATTTTCCTTTTAATTTATATGATGAATAATATCAGATGAAGAAATGAGTTCTTCTGAGCCATTAATAAAAAAATCCTATAGATAATAATATCTGGGATTTTTATAATAAAAATTAAGGCTCAGTTAAACTTTTCCCAAAAGGTTTGCTAAAAAACAAAGGACCTTCATTCATAATAGACTAGAAAGAAAATATATGTTTGTGCATATGTGTAATCTTGAATCATTTTCCACCTGTTGCCTATGCCAGGTGTGTTTGGCCTGTAACTATAATAGATACAATAAGAAATTATATGCGGTCATAAGAACAACCGCACCAATGCATGAAGTACATTTTGCATTTGCATGACTCGATATTATACTACAGAAACATGGATACAAGCAACTATACATGGGTAGAATTTAAGTGTAATACAGATAACATGGATGTAAAGATATATTTTATCATTTGGTGGATAAAATATAAGAATTCTTTAAACATCTATATGGACAAGTAAATGAAAATGAACACAGATTAAGAGTCAGACAAAAAGTAACACCATCATGAGTCAGTGTATCATAGGTCACAGGCATTCACATTTTTGCAGCTGTACAGATATTTTTATGAATGCTTTATTTACATATAGTAAAACTAATAAACTTCTATTAATTTAGTAAAACCATTGTGCTTCGGAGGGAAAAGGAAAGCTTAATTTACAATATAAAAGTGAGTGGTCACCTGCTAAAAAGTGCAGTTCTTTTATTTTATTCAGTTCAAGACAAAAGCAGGATGTTTATTTTGGCTCTGACTCACCTCCTTAATTAGGCTCATGAAACGGGTCCCAAAGCGCCAAGGCTTGTGCCGATTACATTGCAAGGAGCTGACCGTCATCTGGGGAAACTGCTGGACCGCCACAGACACAACGTGCACGGCATCGTACATCAGAGCAGCGTCCGTCTGGAGGCAGAGGGAGAGGGAGAAGGGGCTCAGTGCACACATGGAAGCTGGGCTAGGGCATGGGCGGGGGATGGGCAAGGGGGTGAGAAACACTATCAGTCAGTTTTTGTTTAAATGCAGAAAACATTTGCTCCAACAGGCTGTGGTTCACTTGCTTAACGAAGATGTGTTAATTATATTACCTGTGAACTCCATTAGAATATTTGTACAACCTGTCCCTTCTTTGCCAGTTACCAATAATAAGTGCCAGTAGTAAGGCAGTTACCCATGGTGCCAGAGTCCTTGCTGACGTTGGAAATACATAATGACATTCTTTATTTCCCTTTTTTACTTTCTCTATTTGTATTTTACCTTGTTTTAATATAACCATTTTCTGTCTCTATCTCTTTGTCTCTGTTTCTCTCTGTCTTTCATAAAGTGAATACACTTACTAATGTTTTGTATGTTTGTACAACTCACATAGAGTACACAGAAGAAAATAAGTAAGCAGGCCTTTTATAGGAAGAAGAAAAAGAAACTTTAAAAGAGATTCATTCAGAATGCTTAAAGATATAAACCCTGATCTTTTCTCCGTTTTTCAAAAAACTTCAATCTCAGAAATGATGCTACTGTTTTGAATCTCAATGCATGCATTAATCCCTTTTCAAGAAACTAAGCTTAATCCCTTGTGCTATTTTCTTTCGCTAAAATTTCCATATGAATAAAAGTTCATTTGCTTTTTCAAGTAAAATGAATATGAATTCTACTCTGTTGCACCTGCTCAAGTGACCAACCACTTTAGAGGCTGATGATAAAAAATAAAATGTTTATAAGTCATTACAAACCAGAGGCTCAGGGACTTCGAGTGCTGTTAAATGGCCCCTCACATTGTGTGTGACGGATCAGTGCCAGGTTCACTACCTACAGAAGAGGGCCACACGACAGGGCTGGTAGTGCCGAACCAGATGCCATCTGCTTGGCACGCTTTAGAATAAAAGCGTGTGTTTCCTCTTCTCATTCACACAATTAGTGGGCTGTGAAATGAATTCTGAAATGAATAGGAACCCTGTAGATTATAGCGCTTGCCACAACACGATACAAAATGAGTACACATAGTAGCTTTTGCACAAATGGATCTTAAAGAGTTTCAGCACATGAAATGAAAGGCAACTTGAAAGCACAATGCTATGATAGAACATAATAAGAACACTTTATAGTTCATAAATTTTTGGGGAATATGGCTCAGATGCTTAGCCTTTACTTTCTTTCTCTTTCTTTTTGTCCTCCTTTCTTTCTTTTTCCTTCTTTCTTTCTTTCTTTCTTTTTTTTTTTTCTTTGTACCAGGAATCAAGCTTACAATGTCAGGCTTGCCTGGCAGGTGTTGTGCAATTATGAACTGACTAATTTCACAAAACCAGTTGACTGCATAGTGAGAAAAAATGTAGTGAAATGGATCTAGGCATATGTCCCCGGCCTGAGGATTGCACTAATGCTTGTCTGTGGCTTGAGTTAATGTTTAAAGAACCATACATTACCAAAAATGAAACTTTGAATATTGTTTTCAAAATGATTTTTAAAGTTTATTATTGTTAACAAGTATAGAGATAAGCGAATTTTTGAGACAACACTAGAGGGAATATCACAGTATCCTTCCAAGAGTCTGAAAATCATACATTTTCTCACTAGCCCAATAATCCTCCTAGAATTACCTTAAGAAAAAATTACTTTGAAAATGAAGACTATATATTAGTTATTTTTAAAACTCCATTTAAGAAATGAAATCAAATGAATGACCAATGCAATAAACTAGAAAATATTAACAAAAATAATGAGGTATTAAACAATTTACAGCTGGACAACCAATGGATCAAAGAAGAATTAAGCAGGAAAAAAGTGATCAAAACAAATGAAGAATAGAGATACAATGGAATACAGCAATAGCAACAAATACCTATAGCAAAAGACAGAAACATGTCAAACAACATTTTGCTATACCTCAAGGAAGCAGAAGAGTAAAAACAAACAAATCTCAAAACTCTCAGAAAGAAAGCAATACTAAAGATCAGAGAAAAACTAAATAAAAGCTTAAAATTATGCAAAACATGAACAAAATCAAGAGCTTTTAAACTTCTAATTCGACTATGAAAACAGGGAGAAGACTCAACTAAAATCAGATACAAAAAGAAGACTATAATGCTATTGATACCATAGAAATATAAATCATCAAAGATTATTATGAAAAACTATATTTCAATAAATTTGATGACCTAGAAAAAATACCTAATTTTTTGGACACATATACCTTAACTATATGTGAATTATGATGAAATAGGTACTGAAAGATTAATAATGAAAAATTCTGTTGAATCAGTAGCAATGTAGTCTCCCATTAAAGAAAAGCTCAGGGGCTGGCGAGATGGCTCAGTGGTCTAAAGCACCTACTTGGAACAAGCTGAAGTAAAGCA
>NDGM010967560.1:0-11794 GCA_002564305.1 Octomys mimax
TGTTCAAGGGTCCTGAATAAACCGCTGAAAGAAGAAAAAATAAATAAATAAATAAATAAATAATAAGCAAAAAAAAATAAATAAATAAAATAGAGTAAGCTCATAGTAAAATGAATTTCTTTTCTGAATGTTTCAGTTTAACAATTCTATAGGAAATATCCTAATTTGTTCTTAGGTTCTAGAATGAAGCTTCTTCTTCCTGTCTCCTCAATTGTGTCTAATTGTCAAAGTCAACAATTAAAATATAATGAACCTCATTTTTCTTGTGTTTGCACTTCCTTTTTATTCATCATTTGATTTGATTTATTATTTTCCTCTAACAGTGAAAAGCTAACATAACTTGACCTCAGCTCTCTTTTTTCTGTGATCTCTTTATTAGTTTCAGTGTAGAATTTGTTGATTTTACTTAATACCTAAAAGTCATTTAAAGTCAGACTGCACTTCTCTTCTGTAACTCCATCCTAACTAATCTTGAAGACCTTAGAATCCAGTCTAATGAGGCTCTTTAGCACTGACCAATAACCTTTTCTTCTAGCTCTTTTGCTGGAGCACTGTGACATGGTTCCTCCCAGATCAACCAGTTTTTTAAAGTGCATTGCACACATTTTATGGAAGTCTCAAGTATGAACACCCTAGCTCTGAACTAAAGTCTACATTTGGATCTTCCTATGTTTATTTGTTTATTAAAATTACTTGCTTGGAGTTTCTTAGAATGTCCTATGTGCAACAAAATCTGACACTGAATCCCTATGGTGTTATAGTTAATCTTCCTGAAGAGCTGAACTACTGAGCTTAACACTTCAACATTAGAAATGCAGGCTAGTTGCTTTATTAATTATTTAAGTGAAGGATACACTGCCCCTAAAGAGAAAGTGTTTGGGAAAAAATTTTAAATCTTCTGTTAATAAGAAGACCCATAGATATTTGAACAACTAAATCTTAATTAAGACCTTGGCAAAAACTTGTTATTAAAAAGTACATAAAGAAAAATTAAATATAAACTCACTGTAAGAGGCAATATGTCTGAACGATAGTTGTGGCATTTTCTAACATATGAAATAATTTCCACTTCAATTTAAGAAGAATGAAAGCTGAGAGGGATAAAAAAATGATGTTATGTTTCCAGGTAATTCTCACAAATAATTACACTATTTTCCACTAGGAATTAAAAGTAGGGCAGAGCCAGAAAAATATAGTAAAGAAATGTGAAATTTTTGAGGCATGTTTCCAAGGTTGTAATGTGTTAAGGCATATAAGACTTTAAAATCCTGTCAACAAGCTATCATTGGACAGAAATGTAAATTTCATTAATAGGGTTAGAATTGCTAATTTCTTCAGTAACTCTTCACTGCTTCTCCAATAATAGTGACAATGATCCGAAGAGCTCCACTACCGTCTCCAGATAATGTGTTAGGACACAAGGCTGTGCTGCATTCTCTACAGACATTCTATATTTGCCAAGATAGCAAAGAAGGCTGTAAGGGGCCTATGGTTAGCACTGTGGGAGGCACAGTGGTGCAGTGCTCAGAGGAGTCAAAGGAGTCATGTAGCCTGCTAGGGTTTGAAACCTGACTTTCCTTCCTTATGATGTAGCACTGGGGAATTCTCTCAGGGGCTGTGTCCTCCACTTTTCCCCTATAGAACATATATCATAACACCTAGCTCATGACGTTAAGTTTAGGACAATGTACAGAATATATAGTTGCTCTCAGAAATTGTCAATCATGATAGTGATATGAATACATGTATAGTGCTGTCTGGAGGGAGATTCCCTTTGGGTCACAGTCAACTCTGCTGCTGATGGTTTGATTTTATTGTTCACTCCCTCTTCTCTAGAAAGTAGTGATTCTCATTGATGATGTTATTTTTGTTTCCAGATACTGTTTCTTATGTGAATTAGTGTCAGAGATAGCATCTACTTGGATGAGTCCAACTCATGGAAAGGGCCAGGACTGGGAAGAGTGTGGAAAATGTCAAGACCTTAATCAAAGGTGCTGAGGTTCTAGAAAGTGTCCCTCTCCCATCTGGAGAGGCAGACAAGAAATCAGGACAGTAGGTCTTACAGACTGAATATGCAGACAGAAAGAGCTGTGTCAAAGGGAAAGGTGATGCATTCAATAGCGCTCCTGTCACTGGGACAAAATAACCAACAGCTAAAACTTAAGACCAAGGGATGCAATGATGGCCAAAGTTTTAAGCGTTCAATCCATGACTATTTGGCTCCAAAGGAGAAATAGCATGGCAAAAGAGCATGATGGAGCCACTTTAGAATGCATGAGAAGCAGAGCAGGAGAACAGGTATAGGAAGAAATACAGCCTTCAAAGTCATGAGTATAGTGGCCCACTTGCAACTGGGCCACACTTCCTACTAGCACTAGGACATTTGGACATCATTGGGTTAATCACCCTCAATGATCCAACCACTTCTCAAGGAGTCTTAATTCAGACAAGTTGACAATTAGATTAATTGGCACAAGAATTAAATCTTTGACTATTAAGTTGACGTTCATTAATCCTCTGGTGAGCTAGTATTAGGAAATGCTTCCCAGGACATTTAAGGGAATGTCCTGCTATGTTTGTAGAACTCTTTCCCAATAGGTCTTTTTATTCTTTTAATCTTTTAAAAATTATTTATTTGGGGCCAGGGAGATGGCTCAGTGGAATAAGCATTGTCCTGGCAAGCACTAGGGCCTGTGTTCAATCCCCAGTTCCACCAAAAAGAATAATTAAAAAAAATTATTTATTTATTTGATACAGGGTCTCACTATGCAGTTCAGACTCCTAGTGATCCTCCTTTCTCAACCTCCCCAGCTCTGGGATTACAGATATGTGCCATGTCACCCAGTTTCAGGGCTGGCATGGCATGTGGTCTCCAAGGTCAAACTCAGGTCCTTGTGCTTTCCAGAAAGGTGCTTAGACTAGCAAGCTATCTTCCTGGCTACAACAGCTCTTTTTGTTTATATCATGTCACCAAGCTTGCAACAGCAAGCAGGGCAATGGATGAGCTCCTCACCTGAAGGCAGACATACACAGTCAGGCCCAGTGTCCTGTTATGTCAGGTCAATCTAGAAATGACTCCAAAAACAATTCTTCCAGTATTAAATAGTGACAGCTAACCTGTTAACAGGGAGACAGGAATGAGATTGTGATTATGAAGGATGGGTAGAAACAAAGGACGTTCAGGTATAGACAAATGGTTGTGTAATAAGTGGATGATGTGAAACAGTAAACAGTGTTTCTGCCAGTGATGGAGAGATAAGCTCTCAAGATTTAGCTCTTATGAATAGCTAAACATTTGTATCATGTTCAGTCTATTATGCCCTGATATTTTGAAAAAGTATATTATTAACAAGAGCTACCTCAAAATTCAAACAAAAGAATAAGTTTATAAATTACACAATGTACAACGCACTTTGTAAAACTTAACTATCCAGAGTATTTTTTCTTTGCTATTTTAGTATGGCCAGGGTGTAACTATTATTAAAAGTAAGGACAATGAAATATGTGCATGAGGGCTGGTGAGATAGCTCAGTGGATTAAGTGCCTGCTTAGGTAAGTACAAGGAATGGGGTTTGATCCCTGGTCCACCATGCCATGCCAGCCCTACCCCTGTGTGCACTCAGTCAATGACCTCTTCCAGGCATTAGTGGCACACACCTGTAATCCGAGCACTGGGGAGGCTAAAAAAAAAAAAAGATAACTATGAGCCTAACTGCATAGTGAGATTCTGTACCAAATACATTAAAAAAGAAAAAAAATATATAGGTGATTTTAAGAATATTTTTCTGGTGACATTTTAGAGAGTTAAACATAGCAAACCAAATACATATGTAATTGATTGTTGATAAATTGCTGAAAATACAAAGAAAGAAGAAATGAAGATTTTTTTTTTCGGTTTTTATTAGAACATATTTGCTCTATGTGATGGTTGCAATCCTCCTGGGAGCTAGAAGATAGATGTAACACATCTTGGCTATATTTTCTTCCCCTGTCCCTTCCCTTCCTCCGTATTCCTTCAATCTCTTAATACCATTCCTATCTGAAAAATGTATATCTCCTTATTTTATTTTTTTTATACTTTTATCTTTATTTGTACTTCATGTTTCTCATATGAGAGAAATTATGTGATATTTTAGTCTTGTGTTTATTTCACTACATATTATGGTATCATATTTAATTCATTTGTCCACAAGTGACTCAAGTTTATCTTTCTGCATGGCATAATAGTACTCCATTGTGTATAAATACTGCATTTTCTTTATCCACTCATCTATTGATGGGCATATAGGTTGCTATTATGAAGATTTAGCTATTATGAATTGTGTCGCTATAAACACAATGCATGTATCACTGGTGTATTTATCTCTTTCAGGAAGAATCTAGTAGAGGAATAGCTGGGTCAAATGGAATTTCTAGTCTTAGTTTTGTTTGAATATCCATAATTATTTCTATAGTGATTTCATCTTTTATACTCCCTCCAACAATACAATTATTTTTGTCACTGCTGCATCACCTGCATTTGTTATTATTTGATTTCTTGAGGATAATCGTTTATCCTCAAGATGAACTCTCAGTGTTGTATTAGTTGGTATTTCTCCACTGGTTAGTGATGGTGAACATCTTTTCATGTATTTATTGACTTCTTGAATTTTTTTTGAGGACTATCTACTGATTTGAGTTGCCTATATTTTTTGTTGGCTCTTTTATTTTTATGGGAAAGCCCTCTACAATTTTTGAGTCTTTATGAATGCTAGATATAAATACTATGTCTGACGAGTAGCTGGCAAATGTTTTTCACACTCTGTAGTTTGTCTGTTCACTTGGTTGGTTATTTTCTTTAGTTTGCAGAAGACTTAATTTAATATGGTCCCATTTATTGTTTTTTTATACTATTTCTTGTGCCACTGTGGTTTTGTTCAGAAAGTCCTTGCCTATGCCTATGTCTTAAAGAGTTTTACCTGTTTTAACTTGTAAACCATTGACTCATTTTGATTTTGGCATGGTAAGACACATGATCTTGATTCAGTCTTGTGTAAATAGATACCAAATTTTTCCAGGCCTATTTATTAAAGAGGCTATCTTTCCTCTAGTTTATGTTCTTGACTCTTTTGCCAAAGACCAAATACTGACCTATGCCTGGGCTCCTTTCTGCTTGCTCTATGCTGTTCCATTATGTTACATGTCACTATTTGTGCCAATACTATGCTGATGTATTGTTTAAAATAACTGCAGCTTTGTAATGTAACTTCAAATACAGGACTGTGACTTTTCCTGCCTTGTTCTTATTTTTCAGCATTGGTTTTGCCATTCTGGGGGTTGCCTGGTTATTTATAACTTTTAGGATTCTTTTCTCTAGTTCTTTGAAGAATTTTGTTGATATTTCAAATGGGATTGCAGGAAATCTCTATATGTTTTGCAAGCATTGTCATTTTGCTATATTGGTTCTATCTGTCTGTTAATATTTTCCAATGTTCTCCTTGATCTCTTTGTTCCAGGGTACTGTAGTTTTTGTTGTAAAGATTTTTACTGCCTAGATTACATTAATTCCTATGAGTTTATTTTTCTTGATACCCATGTGAATGGGATTGTCTTTCTAATATTTTCTTGGTGAGTTCATAATTGGTGTACAGAAACACCATTGATTTTTATGTGCTGACTTTGTATCTTGCTGTCTTCCTGAATTTGACTTTTAGCAGTTTAAGACAAGGTACGCCTATTTTCTGCAGTGTGTTTATCCTGAAAGGATATTAGATTTATCAAAGGACCTTTGTGCATTTATTGGATGATCATGTGACTTTTGCCCTTATGTTTCCATTTTGTATTACATTTATTAATTTGTGTGTGTTGGACCATCTTTTCATTCCTGGAAGAAAAGCCTATACAGTCATAACATATGATCATTTTAATGATTTTTCTAATTTTGTTTTGCTAGTATCTGCTGAGGATTTTTGCATTTATATTTATTGAAGATCACAGCTTGTCATACTCATTTTTTTTGGTTGGGTTTCTATATGGTTTTGGAGTGAGAGTAATGCAAAAGTTTTGAAATGACTTTCTGGGTACTTCTTTCCTTCTGATTTCATTAAAGAGTTTGAAGAATATTGTTGTTATATTATCCCATAAGCTTTTGTGGGCTTTTCTTAGTTGGTGGGGATTTTTTTCTGTTTTAGTTATTTTGCCTGTTATTGCATTATACCAAGGTTTCAGGTCTTCCTGCTTCTGTTTTGGTAATTTTTGTACATCTATGAGTTTATCCATTTCTTCTTAATTTTCCTAGTTTTTGGCATACATTTTTGAAAATTAATTGTCAAAAAAAACTGGATTTTGAAAAAGTCTGCTGTGGTTTCATCTTTTACATTTCTAATTTCATTTACTCTAGTCTTACTTTTTAAAAAAATAAAGTCAGTTAAGTGTATCTTTAATTTGTTCATTCTTTTGAAGAACTAGCTCTTCATATAATGACTTTTCTTTGTTTCCATTTCATTAATTACTTCTCTAATTTTTATGGTTTCCTCTGTACTAGCTTGGAATTTGGCTTGTTCTTGTTTTCTAGGATCTTGAGAAATTATGAAGCTATTTATTTGGGCTCACTCTTTCTGATGTGGGAAATTACAATTATAAACTTCCTTCCTAAGACCAGAAGTAAGATATATTAAGAATTACAAGTAATGTTTATCTATTTACATTTAAATCTCCTGAGCATCAGAATTTCTAAATGTGGACATCTATTCCCTCACATATTTTAGCTATCTTTTACTTAAACAAATTACCTGAAATTCAGTGGTCAAAAACTAAACACTTTCCTATGATATCTGAGTACTATTGGGCTCAGCTCATTGATTCTTTCTCAGGCTTTTGTTCCATGCATCTGGGGCTGTGGCCATCTGAAGTTTCCATGGATCTGGACATTCAGCTGGCATCATTACACACACGTGATGTCTGAATGAGGTTGCCTAACCAGAGGCCTGAATGGGTTTCTCTTTTTGTTTTTGTCTGTTCGTTTCTCTCCAACTCTGCTTTTTATGTGTTGAGCCTGGGCTCCCCCACACCAGAGTGTGATTGTGGTTGGACATTCTGTGGTGGCTGAAAACCCACAGTGAAGCACATGGAACAATGCAAGAGACTAAACGACCAGGTTTCCTATATCTTGTTCTAAAAATTCTGAGTATGTGCTTCTCTTGGCAAATCAGTTCATAAAATCCAGCCCACATAAGAAACAAGAAGTTATTTAGAGCTCATATGTCATAAGAAGGAGTATCCAGAGGTCTGTGACAATCTTTCTTGGTAATTCACATAAGGCAGAGCATGGTGTTTCACACCTGTAACACCAGCCCTGGGGAGGCTGCAGCAGGAGGATTTCCATGAGTTTGAAGCCAGCTCAGGCTATATAATGAGTTCAGGGCCAGCCTGAACTACATAGAGAAACCCTGCTTTAAAAAAAAATCATGTATAGTAACCCAATTTCTATGATTAAATCTTGGTATACCACGCAGCAACATCTGTTACGTCACACTTCAGGTAAATGAGCCCTGAAGAGCATCTTATTTTGCTGATGAAGTAGCTGAGTCCCAGTCAGGCAAAGTTATGTAAGGCAATTTACAACATCATCCAGGAATCTTCCAATTTGTAAGGCTGTTAAGTGTTGATTTGTTTAAAAAACAAGAAACTTCTAGGAAAAGGGAGTTAAAACAACTGATTTGAAACAACTCAACACAAAATACTATCAAAATTTCTGCAGCGAGCTCTCCAGAACAGGCTGTATGTGCAGCGATTTGTAAGGCTCTAAAACCTAATGGCCATGGCAAGACCAAAAGCCACATTCTGCTCTTTCTATATAATCACTAGGTGGTTGAGATGAAGGGCAGATGGGAAAGTCCCAGAGAGTGGCTCAGGCCATACATGTGGGGTGCTAACATGTCATGTTGGGGGGCTTGGGTGTCCTTGTGCTTGTAGTAGCAGAGAGCTCTGTGTAAATCCTATGTTCTTTTGCCTGCACTGAGAACCAAGAAAAAAAAAAAACCAGCAATCTGTGAATATTTACAAGGAAATCAAGATACTAAATCAATCTAGGATTTTTATGTTTAATGCATAGTAAAGGTCATACAGAAGTCAGTTTTGAGGAAACCAAGTTTTGAAGGAAAACTATACCCCAGAAAATGGGGAGAAAAATGTTATTGGCTTTTTTCCAATGGTGATAATTAGAAATTAGACAGAAATTGTTGAAGCCCATCCCTACAAAACCGTTTTATATAAAAATAATGAGAACAGAACTAATTTAGTTAGCTAATTATCACATGTATTTCACATCAGCCCAAATGCAACCAGAAACCATTAGCAATACACCCTGCTGGTCTCATCAAACAGGGAACTAATGGGAACGAACCTGAAACTGGCTTTGGCAGAAATGAATCCACAATCTTCAGAAGGTAATAACCCCCATGGACCTCCCCTTGTGATCTTCACGATGAGGGTGATCCCTCCTGGAGCTTTGTCGAGCAGGAAAAAACTTCATCTTCACATCTTTCTGGTACCCGCCCCCTCCGCCACCAGAGTATTGGAGGTACAAGGTGAATCACTTTACACAGATTAACTCATCTCATTAGTGCCACACCAAATTCTCAGGGGTCTTACCTTCTTTTGTGCCACAAGATTTACAACTTACACACAGCTCTATCTGTTCTTGTCAAGATGTGATGTTGGGAGAATCTTTCCCCACATGTCTGTACATAGACCACGGAATTAGTATTTTTGTCCACCTTTCAAATTCTAATCTTCATTCCTACATTCATTTGAAATAATCATTACCTTATTGAGGCCATTAGGCAACTAAGAATGAGACAAATAATCTCAATATTTAATGAACTCATAATATAATCACAACATAAAGCATAAAAGAAAAATCTCTAAAACAACTGAGCTATGTGATGCTTTATATTATAGCAAATATATATATATATACACATATATGTATATATATGTATATATATATCTTGGCAGAAGTCAGATCACACAAGACATCAAAGCACCATAAAAATTTAATATGAAAGCTAATGGAATCAAAAAAATAAACAAGCAGCTGATGACCAACAGCATAGACAAAATATAAAAACTTCTATTTAGAAATGTTCTGCATGCCTGGCTCTGGATTCATATGGGGCTGTTGGAGACAAAATCAAGCTCAAATATTGTACTCCTAGGTTGGTTCAAGAATGCACAAGTGCTTCACGAGCTTTGGCAGCTGTTTAGAAATGCAAACCTGGAGGCTCCACCCTAGACATGCTCAGCCTGAAGCTGCATTAATTTTTGTTTTCTTTTCTGTATTTTGGGGAAGGGTCTACAGGATGTTCAGGGTCTCACTACTAGATCAGATTCATAGTGATCCACCTGTGTTCAGTCTCCCAAGAGCTGGGATTACAGGCATGCACTACCATGCCCAGTCTCAATTGCTGTCTCAGCACATCCTGGGGGTGTGGCCGGCATGGCAGGCTGGGTTGAAGCTGCATTATTACCAGATCCTAAGTGACTTGCAAGTATGATAGAATTTGAGAAGGCCCAGCTCACAATATACAGTAGCATACAGTTGAATTTGAAAATGATGAAAATGAAGGGAAATATACAAATATAGCTTCTGACCACTGATAGACACAGACCTGCTGGGAGAAAAACAGGGTATGCAGTTTCATCTGAAGAACTTCAGAATTCATCATTTCTGTGTTCCCCACAGTAAATGGCTCATATGAGTAGAATTGTCATGGTTTTAGAAAAATTTCACTGTATATTTTTTCACTGGTTAAAGTGTTTAATAGAATATGATTTTGATAGTACATTTTTATTCCTGGCATTTTTTAAAAATCCATGTCTCTTTGACATTTAAAATACACCTTGATCCCTTGGTTGATGGATGTTTGGGCTGTTTCCAAGATTGAGCTATTACAAATTATACTGCTATAAACATGGGTGCAAATATGTCACTGTGGTGTGATGTTCTGAATTCTTTCTAGAAAATACCTGACATGGGAATCACTGGGTTGAATGGGACCTCTAATCCCAGCTTTTGAGGCATATCAACACTGATTTCCACAGTGGCTGCACCAGTCTGTACTCACATACACAGCGAAAAAGTGTTCATTTTTCCACACAGTCTCTCCAGCACTTTCTTGATGGTAGCCATTTTTTCTGGGTGTGATGGAATCTCAGTGTTGCTTTAATTTGAATCTCTGAATAACCAGTGACGTTGGACATTTTTTCATGTATTCATTTGCTGTTTCTTTTTTTTTTGTTATCTGAAAAATACATGTTTATCACCCATTTCTGGATTGGGTCTTTGAATGTGGGAATGTGGCAGTTTTCAATTCTTTATGTTTTAGATATTAGTCTGGGGGGAGGTAGCTATAATGTTTTCCAGTCTTTGGGTTTTCTTTTCACTCTGATGGTGATTTACTTTGCTCTACAGAAGCATTTTAATAAGTTGAGATCCCATTTATTGACTCTATGTAATATTTCTCATGCAGTCTGGGTTTTGTTTGTGAAGTCTCTGCCTACACCTGTGTTTTCAAGATTTTGACCTATTTTCTCTTCTTATAGATTTAACGTTTCTGTTTAATATTTACATCTCTGATCCATTTTAAGTTTGCTTTAGTGTATTGTGAAATACTAGACTAGAGCCTAGTTAGATGTGGTCTTTCTATACAGAGGATCACTACTCAGCCATAAAGAAGGACAAACTTGAGACATTTATAGGTAAATTGATACAACTTGAGACCATAGTCATAAGTGAAATAAATCAGATGCAATGTGTAAACATTATATTGTTTCCATAGTGTGAGAAGCTAAATAAAGTAAATAAGAACCAAGACATATAATACATAATATGAAATGGGAACAAACTGTTCAATGAGAAAGAGAAACTGAAATAGGAGAAGGAAAAAAGAAAGGAGAGAAAATGAATCTATCATTCTATCTGTCTATCTATCTATCTATCTATCTATCTATCTATCTACCTGTCTATCTATCTACGTAACCATCTGTCTCTAAGTGTCTGATAATAAAGCAACATGAGGCTGGGCATCTCTGGAATGCAACCTCTGAGTTTGATAGATTTATCATTATTATTATTATTATTATTATTATATGTATTTTTAGGGAAGAGTCCACAGTGTTCAGGGTCTCACTGCTAGATTGGACTCGTAGTGATCCACGTGGTTATAGCCTCATTAGAGCTGGGATTACAGGTGTGCACCACCACACCCAGTCTCAATCACCATCTCAGCATGTCCCGGGGGCTGGCCCTGTGCCTGCTTGCAGGTACTTTAATTCACTGAGCTATTTGACCATCCCTTAAATTTTACTCTTCATAGGCAGCAAAAAAATCAATACACTCAACATTTTATTATTTCCTCATTAGTCATTTATCTCTTTTAGAAAAGCACTAACTCCTCCATATAAAATATGATTTATTTATTAGGATCATGCTTGGAATGCCTGTCATTCTGGTCTTCTGAATATGTGCTGCTTGTCATGACATGCTAGTTGTTGCTGTGCAGTCTCTGGGGTAGGTGTTGGTTTAAAAAGGAAGGGGATGGTGAATGAAGGCAGGAAACAGGAAAAAGGGTGTTGCGGGACTGACCTGCTACAAGGCTGTATATGGTTAGATTTCTAAACTTCTGTGTAAAAACATGTAATTGTTTATGCCTATTTTTTAAAATATATTTTTGTTTTTTAATTTTTTTCTTCATATTCTGTAGGGACTTAAAGTTTAACATATCAACACTTGATGAAAAATAACTGTTCCATG
>NDGM010967565.1:0-15794 GCA_002564305.1 Octomys mimax
TTTCTTTCTTCCTTCCTTTCTTTCTTTCTTTCTTTCTTTCTTTCTTTCTTTCTTTCTCTCTCTTTCTTTCTTTCATATTTTAGGATAGAGTCTACAGGGTCTATAGGGTCTCACCATGTAGATCAGACTCATAGTGATTGTCCTGTTTTCAGCCTCCTGAATACTGGGACTACAGGCACACCACCACTCCCAGTCTCAATCGCTGTCTCAGTGTGCCTGAGGGGCAGGGCCAGCACTGCACACTGGGGACTGAACCCGGCCACTGTGCTCTGCCTAAGCAGGTGCTTTAGTCCACTGAACTATCTGGCCGGCCCTTCATAAGGATCAATTGTAATGATCACTGGAAAATACTGCCCATATATCAACTGTTCTTATGATTTAGTATTTTAGGGATCGGGCACTAAGAGGGTTGTTAAAGCTTTTGTTAGCTCTTGTCCTTTGAGAAGCAAACACAAAGGGGAAGCAGCGACAGTGAGGGACCTCTGCGTCAGAAGCTCCCATGCAAAGCTCATCCAGGCCGTGCTCTGGTGCTGGCCCCTGGTGAGCCCAATTTGCTGCTCATGTGGCCAGGAGCAGCTGGAGGATGGGTTCTAACCACAGTGCCGGGGTCACCAGCAACAGCACGGCCCTGCCTGCAGACTGCTGTGCACATGCACGAAGCGCGAGTGCCTGGGATACTTGTGTCCTCTTTTCCTTGCGTGTCCCTGTCCATTGCAATAGAATTACTTATTGTTTTGCTCAAAGATGTCTGAGGCCTTTGAAAGTTTCTTTTCCTCTTATTCTGCTGAGCAAAGAGCAGAGAGAGCTTAGAGACTGGGCTAACTGTCGGAAGGTGGGTTTGATAATCAGTAGAAGAAAATAGGGCCCTTGAATTGCACTGTTCAACCTCTTCAAAGACCGGTTGTGTAGTGTATGTCATATTTTAACCATGCTCTCTTTTTGTCATTTCAGGGAGTCGACAAGCTAAAGATGAAGCCCAGAGCAGAGTGCTGTTCTCCCAAGTTCTGGTTGGTGTTGGCCGTGCTGGTCGTGTCTGGCAGCAGAGCCAGGTCTCAGAAGAGCCCCCCCAGCATTGGCATTGCTGTCATCCTCGTGGGCACTTCAGACGAGGTGGCCATCAAGGATGCCCACGAGAAAGATGATTTCCACCATCTCTCCGTGGTGCCCCGAGTGGAGCTGGTAGCCATGAATGAGACCGACCCAAAGAGTATCATCACCCGCATCTGCGATCTCATGTCTGACCGGAAGATCCAGGGTGTGGTGTTTGCTGATGATACAGACCAGGAAGCCATCGCCCAGATCCTTGATTTCATTTCCGCTCAGACTCTCACCCCCATCCTGGGAATCCACGGGGGCTCCTCCATGATCATGGCAGACAAGGTAAAAGGGGGCCGAGTAAGAAGAGCTGGGGGCAGGGGCGGGTGTTGGGAATCAAATGATACATGCGTTTGTTTTTGGGCAAAAGTGGGCTGTTAAAAATAGAAATTAACTGGGATGCATTGAGCAAGTGGATCAGCCAAATTGTTCTGAGATGAAAGTCAGAGAAAGAAGCTGGTATATAGATGCTTCTATAGTTTAGAACCGGTGGTGTTTTTTTGTTTGTCTGTAAATGGACCTGCTGAAGTTACTCCAAGATGTTGACACTTGCGGTTTTGATGTGTTTTCTTCAAAGAGTTGTGTGAAAATCACGACTTCACTATTTTAAAATAAGTCCTGCTCTTTTCCTCCTAGTTGTACATCTTCCCCACCATAATGATTTTGTGAAAATAAAAAGGCAAGGAATTGCTTCCACAGAGACACAAATGTCATGGGAAGGGACAGTACCCACACATCACTCACACTGCCCTGTGCATGGAAATGGGCCGGAATCCCTGGAGCCGTCGCAACCACGTTCTCCCCATGCTTAGATTCGAAGCAGTGATCTTCAGCCTGGGCTGCACGTTGGCCTCGCCTGAAGAGCAGTCACTACCACTGAGGTCTGTTTCCTGTTCCCAGAGACCCTGGTTCTTAGCTCTGGGCTCCAGGATTCTGAAAAACTTCCTAGGTGACCCTGGTCTGCAGTTAGGGTTAAGAATCATTGCCTAAAAGCCAAAACTAACTCTTGATCTTTTGTGCCTTAATGTTTGATCATCTCCTGACAGACTAATTATCATCTGGAATTAGTGCTTAGCCTCCGACTACAGAGGAAGTGTGTTATTTTGCATTTTTAGTCATTCATTATTTTTCCGTGCTTTATTGATTAGTGGGTGCAACACTTCTCACATACGTATTGTCCTCTGCAGCCATTTATATCTTAAAATGATTCATTTCACCCTAAGTGCTACATTTTTTCACTTGTATCATTTTGTATTTTTTAAATTGTCCCTCTGTAGCATTGGTATCTTAAACTTTTCATTATCACTTTCAAAACCACCTTTGGTGCTGTACATAAAAGACATGCTGTGGGGTTAATGATGTCCATTGACATCTCCAAACCACCGCAGATACCAAGAGCGTTCACTTGGGAGTCTTCCCAGTGCCGCTGCTTGGCTGAGGCCAGAAGAGCCTTGCGCGTCCGCTGTCGCCCTCTGTCGGCGGCAGGCAGAGGTGATTAGCTCATGGTTCAGCTTTCCTGCCTTCAGTCTAGAAATGATCAGGATCAAAGTATGAAGGATTGAAGGAAAGGGAGGGTAATGGGGGAAAAATAAGTAAGAGATATTATGTACAAGTACAAACTCCCTATGATGAATGTGGTCATTATACACGTCAAAAATTAATAATTTTTAAAAAACAAAACAATCATACACGAAACATGATCTTTCATCTACGTGAATAGATACAGGTGTTGGAGGTAACTAGCAGTATAAGTAGCCCCATCTATGGGACGAGGGATTAACTCTAAATGGACTGGCTGAGGCAAAACCCTATGATTTTTGCTTCAGGTAGCTATATTGTGCTTAGTAAATCATATTTTATTTCACTAGTGGGATTTTAACAACATAGTGTTGCATTGAAGTAATGTTGATATAGATAAGAGTAAAATATTTAAATCCTAAATAAGTGTATTCTTCTTTTGAGAGTAGTAGAAGTAAAAGTGATATTTTAAAAATATGGGGCATTGTACAATCTGTTTTATTTCCTCCCAGTAGGAAAGATTATCCCTAAACTGGTTGAAGGCATCTTTCTGATCTCTCTTACAAATTTCTAACATTAATACAAGAATATGAGCTAAAACACAGCCTATGTGAAGGGTTATTCTCTCGATTAATCTAGGTGACTTGAGAGGGTTTCCATACTCTGTCCTTTCATGAGCTAAAATATTATTTGATCTGCTTCTTACAGCTGGGGAAACTGAGGATCTAGGTGGTTAAATAATGCATCGAGAATAATATATTGAAAGTGATAGCAACATTTTTTTAATGCTTGCTGCCGGCTGGAAAGTTCATGTACTATTGCTCCTTAAGAAAATGAGACCTGAATTCACAGGTCTTAAGAACCTATCTACTTTCTCCTTTTTCCTTTATTATGTGACATTGTGGGAGATGCCATGTGACTGAAAATTGATTCATAATCAGGCAATACAAAAATCTCTCCACCGGAGGGGACTGACAAGAATGTGACATGGCACAATGCTCAGGCGTAATGCAATCCCACAGAGGGTTCACTGGGTATTACTTCTGGAAGCAAAAGGCAGAACTGAATCCAGTGATGGCTCTTCCAGATCACTGTAATGAGACTCCCACTCTGGTTACCTCTCCCTTTCTCTTGTCCTCATTGACACTATGTCCTTGACTTCATCATATTCTGGGAAGTGAGACCAAGAGTTGAACTCATAACTTCACACTTGCCAGGCAGGTGCTGTGCCACTGAACTATATCTCCAGCCCCATCTTATCTTTTCCTGTCTCCATTAATAGAAGGATGTGGACAGTGATCTTTGGATGATTTCTTAAAGAAATCTAAGTCATATTTAAGTGACTTTAGATCCAATGAGAAAAATTTCTAAAAGTAGACAGCAAGAGGAAAAATAAGGAAATCCTAACAGCCTGAAAGTTGGATGCCTGCACAGTGGCTGGAGAGGAGGA
Source organism: Octomys mimax (assembly GCA_002564305.1). Classification (NCBI taxonomy): domain Eukaryota; kingdom Metazoa; phylum Chordata; class Mammalia; order Rodentia; family Octodontidae; genus Octomys; species Octomys mimax. The sequence continues at coordinate 4,064 of NDGM010967565.1, forward strand.
ATATAGCAGGAGCCATAGGCACCAGCACCAGGAGGGTTCAGTGCCAAGATTCCCAGGAGGTCACAGGAGAGTATTGATAGATTCAAGAATTTGCATGAAAGCCAAAAAAGAGTCCCTCAGGCAGGTGTGGTGCCACATGCCTACAATCCCAGCTGTTCTGGAGGCTGAAACAGGAAGATTGCAAATTCAGGGCCTGTCTGGGCAACTTATAGACAGCCTGTCTCAAAATAAAGCTTTAATGAGTCCTGGGGATGCAAAATCTAGTGCTGGAACCCTTGCCAAAACTGTTCAAGGCCCTGGGTTTAATCCTCGGTGCTGGGGGGGTGGGTCAAGGAATAAGAGTCTCCCAGATCGTGGAGAAGGCTTTGAACAAGTTTCAGAACTCAACCGCTTCAAAATCTAAGGCCAGTTTTTTAAAATAAAAATGTATTTTTATATACAATGACCATGATTTGGTTTTCTTTAAAAGAAAAAGAAAAAAACAATAAAATAGAGTTTCAAAATAAATTAATAGGAGAGTTACAATAATTAATATATTGTATATTATTGTCTTCATAGTAGTTATTCAGGAAGATATAGGCATGGTATCTTGTCCAAACAATATTAGCACAAAGCTTTTTTGGCAGTGAGCTAAAAGAAACTAGTGGCACAGCACGATTTGTAAATACAGAATGGGGACATACAGGTTGGCAGCTATTAATGGACAATGCAAATGGGACAAGCATTTGAAGGTGGAGATAACTAGGCTGTGTTTGAGACTTACAATGACTATCTGAAGGGTGATAAATAAATCTTCCATTTCACTTCCTCCTTTTCAGAGACAGGTAATTGCCACTTCATTAAAATTTCTTTTTTTTGTCGTTAGTTTGTTTAGAATAAAACCCACTTATTAAGTGCTCTTGTCACAGATTGCATTACAGGGATGAAGTCCTGCTTTTGAAAGAGTTTTTAATGGAGAGAAGATGGCACTATTGTTGAAGACTTTTGATGCAATAATGGAGACACTGTTCAGCACTTCAGCATCTGGTCACATAGCGTGTGTTCACTTTTTTTGTGTATGCTAATTAATCAGTAAAAGCATTAATGGGTGTTCTGCTTTCTTGATGAAGAAATATACATAATACTGTGGCAGAGAAGAGTACAGGAGAGAATAGACTGTCTAAGGGCTCCAAACCAGAGTCAGAGCTGGTTTCAAACTTCACTTCCTAGATGCATAGTTCTGTGCTGACCACCAACTCCTTACACATAGTCTTGATTCCTGGCTGCACAGTGGGAATAATGTGAAGCTGTTGTTGGGTTGCTGAGGATTAAGTGCTGAGATGATCCATGGCAAGTGCCTCATGAAGTGGCCAGCATAGCACACTGCAGGGGAAGGAGGTTATGTGGAGCAGTGTGGCGCAAGTGAGATCTCCCTCATGGTACAGGTAAAGAGTGAGAATTGCATGAAGCCACAGACAGTGGTGGGATGGGTCTGGATTGGAGAACAATCCAAAGTCTCAAAAAAAGGTTTGAATTTGGGGGCTGAGGACTTGGTCTTGTCCCAGCAGAGAAACTGAAGCTCATTAGAGTACAAAACTTGCCACAGTCAAAAATGACGCATTCACAAAAAGGAAAGCTGTAACTGAAAAGAGCAGAGGGGTACTTGTAATAGGAGACTGTTTACAGTCGCCATGGAGAAAATCATTAAAGATGCATGAGGTGCTTTTTGGCAGTTCCCCACCTGAGTATTAAGAACCTATTTTATTTTGTGCTGCAATAATTGCTTTTATTCTCTCTGAGATCCTGGATTTAGGATGCCCATTGAAACCCAAGTAATGAACTAGAACTAGATGTATTTCCATTTCTTTTTAGGCATATTCTTTCTTCATCTGCTGAAATCTTTCTTGGATTTGCACAGTTTAACTCAGAGAGGTTAAGTAACTAATGCAGGAGATCACAGCTTATAATTAGCAATGGGACTGGGATTCAAATCCCAGAAATACTTGTCTTGAAGCCCATGCTTTCTATTATTCAGTTTTGCCTCATGAGATACTGAGCTAAGAATTGTAACTCTGAAGTTTTAATCTCCATTCTGATGAGCTTTAGAAATTTGGGCAATCAGATCACTTAAACTACATGATACTCCAAGTATGGTTTGCAAGACATAATTTTTGTTTTCATCCTACCCAATTTACAACATTTTGAGGATAAGATGGAATAAAATATGTAGAAAATGTTGGAACAGCACTGTGCAAACAGACACTGTAGGTGAGGAAAATAGGGATTGGTAGTAGGAAGTGAGAGTCCCTGACAATTGTTCTGTCACTGGCACCAGGACCAAATGCAGATGGCTGGGACAGGAGGTGAGAAGGGAAATGAAAGATGAATCAAGCAAGAGGATGCAAGATATGACCTAGTCCTGCAAAAAAGGAAGAGAAAATGGCATGCTGGGCCAGGATCAGACTCTGGAAATGGGTTAATCAGAGTGAAGGACTGTGGCTAAGCCATGCATCTGTGCCACGTCCTCATTAAAGGACCTGCACAGACATCCTTAGCGTGGAGTCTGTTGCTGTGATTGTTTTCTAAACTGCTTCATTAGAAAATGGTGTTTTGAAGAGTACGCTCATTTTCTGGGCAGAAAACCACATTTTGTACTATAACTGGGTTTGGGAAGATGGTCCGTCTTCTTTCATGGCCCCATCTTATCCTCTCTTTTCTCCTACTTCCTACACCACTTTCCTGGACTAATAGCACTTCATTTGGAGAGGGGAGAAATGGTGTGTGGCACGACTGCTTTCCATTTGTGGATGTGAATTACCATATCCAACATCATCTTGAAACTAATGTGATAACCTCTGTGGTAGTTACATCTCATCCCTGTTCTTCTTGCTGAATTTCTGATGTCTCCTGGTTTGTTACTTTGCTTTTGCTTGCCTTTGATATAGTATTCCTTGGAAAAAATACTTTACAAGCAAACTCTAGTGTTGCCACCTTGCTTGGAAGAGAGGGTTCAATATAAAGGTAAGAAAAGAGGGAAAAATGTTAATAGAATAGGCCAACCTTGTGTTAAGCATCCTATTTTTTAAGTGCTGCTGTGTGGTAAAAAGTAGTGTTCTCTTTCTATTAATGTAGAAACTAAGAGAGTTTGTGTACCTTGGTCAAAGTCATATGGCTACAACAATAATAGAGCTAGAATCTGAACCCAGGTATACATGATTTAAAAATTTTTGCCCAGTTGATTCACTGAGGAAGTAAGGGGAAAATCTAGGATAGATATGCCTGTTTAGGGATCAGTGTACTCTACTACAGTTTGCCTTGAGCCTTATAGTCAGTAGACGGTTCTTATAAGCAGCAGTGACACAGCCCATAAGCACGTGTGCTTTCCAGGTCATCCACATGCATATGGAATGTGCTCCTCATTGGTCAGCCATCCTCTTCTAAAATTGGGCTCTAAGGAAACTGGCCACTTGGAGTTTATCTACAGTTTTAATGCTGTAAAAATGGAAGGCCTAAAAATTGCATTAACACATACAGAAATAAAGGTGTGTGGTTCTAGAAAGTAGCACATGGGCATGGCTTCTCAGACTCCTCCAGGAAAACCATGGTGTGTGTGTAAGAGGACACAACCAGGACAGAATGCAGGCCTGGGAGCCAGTGGCGTTGGGCTGTTTTCACTTTACTCTCAGTCTTGGCACCTTCGCTCTATGTGAGAAGGTTGCTGAGCCTCTTAAGATCCAAATGGGGACAAAACCAACACCCAGCTCGTAGTGGGCAGTGAGTCTTGTGAATCAAGGAAGCCACATAAGACTGTCCTTGCAAGACTTTGCCTTTGAAGAAAGAGAGATCCTCATTTCTCCTAGAAAGAGAAGGGCTGGAGATGTTTATACCCTTCACTTAGACCTGGTGGATGGGCAGCAGCTCTGGAAATTCTGTTTGCATGGTGATTCATGGTCAGAATCATGGTGATGGTGGCATGATCAGAACTTTTCCAGATTTTCAAAGACATCCAGTGATCTCCATAAACTGATATACATGAGATAGTAACAATGAAGACAAGTCAAGACATTTTTAAAAAAGGCTTGGCAGAATGAAAGTGTTTGAATTCGTGATCAATTATAGATTCAAAAGTGTTGATAAATAATAAAAAAATTAGTAGATGGATGAAATACTAAAGATATTAGGTAGGAAGGAGCAATGTGATGTAGACAGAAGAGGACAGTTACTTTTCTGCCTAGCACCAGCCAGTTTCTAGTAGGTTACACTAACAGTGCAGAAAAAATTCTACATTAGGATTTCTGCATGCTAAGTGTATTTTTATTCCTTTTTCTGAGACTTTTGGGTTTTATCTTTTTTTGCCTTATTCCTATATGCTAAACCTACACTTCATTCAAAATTATAGTTTGACTTTGTACAGTTATTCAGAATGCTGGATAGTAACATTAAAGGCTATTTTTAGTCTGCTTTTCTGAGAATAAGAAAAGTTTCCTGCCATAACTCTATTTTACATTGACAAAGAAGACCTGGTTATCTTAAATCATCATGTAGTTATGCTGAAAGAGATTACATTGATGACATTTATTTTTGTCAGGTTTTGAGCTAGTCACCTGTACAAACTAGTCACTTCACATATGTGATTTTAGGTTTTCGTTGAATTGGTGAGACATATATTTTGTCTCCATTCTTCAAAGGCAAAAAATGCAATTCAAAGAGATTAACTACATTTCCCAAAACTTTCACATAGTGATTTCTCTCCTAGTGGCTTCCTCAAGTTAGTGTTTTCTGATTTCTCAAAAGATGCAACGTGGAGACAGAGACTGCTGATGTGGGTTAGGGTTGCGGGAATGTCGGGGCTGACTGATGTGTGGGGTTTTTCTTGAGATCTTTGTTATGGTGGGAATTGCTGTTGCCCTAGTTTTTGGCATGCCTATAACCAAGGAAGGGAGAAATAAATGATCAAATCCTGATCTCAAGACCCCAAACAAGTTCTAAAGGAACAACTTTATTCAGATTGTCAGAGAGGATGGCAGGAGGATAGAGATGGGAAAGGCTTTGGCAATGTCTCTCAGCAAACATAAGCAACAACCTGAGAGTTCAATACAAAGACACTGTTTCTCTGGGCTCACATCTAACCCAGTGTTTGTTTCCTTGTTCTGATCTTCTCAGGGTGTCCTGTGCAAGCATCTTGGGTAATCAGTTATTACTTTTTTTCTCTTTAATTATTAATTTATCCCTTCTTACTGGCATTTTCTTTTTTTAGGGATTCTTAGGAAATGTTTGGAAATAAGGACTTTTAATTGTTAAAGTGACAATTTGATAATTGTGTATGTATGTGTGTGTGTGTGCATGTGTATTTATTTGTATGCATCACAAATCACTTAAAACTCAAAAGAGCAGGCATTGTTAAGTGTCCTACAATATGTATTGGTACTCCATAGTCAAGAATAATCTTATCCCAAATGTCAACTATACCTGCATTGAAAAATCAATAAACTAGCAGGGGCTGGGGAGATAGCTTAGTGGTCTAAGTGCCTGCCTAGCAAGCACAAGGATCCAGGTTTGATCCCTTGCCCCTCATGCTGTGCTGGCTGCAGAAAACCAGACACACTGTGCTGGCCACCAAAACCAGGAGTGGTGGTACACACCCGTGATCCCAGTGCTAGGGAAACTGAGATAAAAGGACTCACTACGAGTCTGAGCTGTGTAGTGAGACTCTGTACCAAATAAATAAATAAATAAATAAATAAATGCATACATACATACATACATACATAAATAAAATTTCAAAAAAATAAACAAACATAAAACTTTTCCTTGATCATCATTTTCCCCTTCCAGTTCAAATGCTTAAAAAGTAGTCCACAAATACACTTTTCTACTTTCATCTCTCATTTTTTTCAAAATGCCAAATTCAATGGATTGCCAAGTTATTCTTGACTTTCTGCTGCAGTGAACACTATTGACCTTTTTAGCATTAATCTAAAAAATTATGTTAAGAGTAATTAGATTTGTCATAGATTCGGTGACAGTACAAATGAGAATGAGTTAAACAGGATAGGGGGACTCTATAGGTGGAACTATTTATTAGTTTATTGTTGTTATTGTTGTTGTTGTTGTTGATACAGGGCCTTGCTACCCAGTTCAGACTCATAGTGATCCTCCTGTCTCAGCCTCCCCAGCTCTGAATTATAGGCGTGCACCACCATGCCTGGTTTTGGGGACTTGCACAGCATGCCCGGGGTTCTGGAGATCAAACTTGGGACCTTGTGCTTGCCAGGAAGGCACTTAGACTGCTGAGGTATCTCTCCAGACCCTATAAGTGGAAATATTTAGTGAACAGTTGGATTTGATATTGGAGGTAAAGAGCATCATTTGGACTGGGCATACAGATTATTCTGTTGGTGTAGGTTACTATTATCTATTTATCTATAATGTTAGGTAGTTGGAATCATGAGGATGGGTGAGATGACTCAGAGTCCCAGGGGAATGAACATGGAGGTGGCTCAGAGGCAGACCCTGGAGATGCACCACCAGCTGAAGGTCAGAAGGGGCTGAGACAGTAAGAAACTTAAGACAATATTACTAGGGAAATAGTAAGAGAACAAGGAAAGACAGGTAATATAGAAAGCAAGAGAGTTCTGGGAAGGAAGTAGTTATCAGTCTAGGACCATAATCTTTTCTCAAGCAGTAGCTAAGCTTTATTAGCTCCACATTTTAGAATCTCTGTGGTGTGTGTCCACACTCTATGCATAGCCACATTGAAGCTCACCTGGGATTCTTTAGAGACTCAAATCTGATGGTTACATTTTCCTTTAAAATAGCTGCCCTGCTTCCTCTCAGCTTGGAATATGATGTCTTCTTTGATCAGGTCCCAGGATGCCTCCCCAGGATTTTGCTTTACCTCTTTAACCTTGAACTGCATCGTCAAACCCTGCTAAATTATTCACTGCTCCTTGAATGGTTCTGGCTGGTTTACATCTCTGTGCCTTTGTTTGTGCAAACCCCACTCCTGAGACTATCCTCTTCTTTGTTTTTATAGTTTAAATTTAAAATGTTTCCCCAAAGGCTTATGTGCTCAGAAACAGGGGTTTTGGAAAGTGATTACATCACAGGGGTATTATACTTACCAGTGGACTCATCCACTGATGAAGTTCATTAATTGAGGGTGCTCTTATAGGGGTGGGTCCTGATTGCAAAAGGTGAGACACTGGGTGTGTGACTTGGAAGGGTTTAGTCTTATCCCTGACTCTTCCTTTCTCTGATTCCTGACTGCCATGGGCTGAGCAGATTTTCCTTATTGCACCCTTCTATGATGCTATTTTGTTTTAGAGCCAACAACCATGGACTGAATCCTTTGAAATTGTGAGCCAAATAAACCTCTTCTTTAAGTTTCCCAAGTTGAGTATTTTGTTCTGTAAGTAGAAAGTGACTAATACATTTGTCTAGCACTTCACTTTCCAGAAGTCAGGCCACATCCTCTTAAACCTTTTTCCCAGACCATCTTCATAGAATTTACCAGTTCTTTCTTTGTGTTTCAGTTATGTCCTTTTGTGCACTGTTATAATTGGTGTTGTTTCTGTGTTTATCTTAATTGCTATATGATGGGCTTATTGTGGGACTGGACCATGCTTTACTAATTTTGTGTTCCTAGGACATACCATAGAGTCTGATGTAAAGCAACAGCTAACTTTATTTAAAACTTAGCACTCATCAAACTGTGCACTCCACATGCATTGCAATGGGTTGAATGGTGACCTTCCGAAAGATATGTCTGTGTTCTAACCAACGGAAACCATAAATATGACGTTACTATACTTGGAAAAAGGGCCTTTGCAAATGTACTTAAGAATCTCATAATGAGATAATTTTGAATTATTTGGATATCCCCTAAATTCAATGACAAAAGTCTTTCCAAGAGACAGAAGAAGGGAAGACACAGGCACTGATTAGAAGGCTGTGTGAAGAGAGGAGAAGTGAGAGCACTGCTGAACACAAGTCAAGAGCCACCTGAACGCGGATGAGGCATTTGAACAACATCCCTTATGTCCTTAAAAGAAGCAAGACCCTGCCCACATCTTGATCTGAGGCTTCTGGACAGCAGGACTATGAGAAAATACATTTCTATTGTTTTAAGTCACTAAACCTATGAGAACTTAGTAGCACAACCCCAGGAGAGCAATGTGCACATCGCAGTCAAGAGGAGGAACACCAGCGTCTCACTGTCCGTGTTCTCTTTTGACATCACTCTCTATTTACTGAGTGACCTTGGGCAAATTACTGTATTTCTTTGAGCTTCAGTTTCCTGATGAAAGAGTAATACAAATAGGCCTCACTTCTAAAGGTTATGCAGTGTTTTTAAAGGGCTGAGAGATAGTGGGAAATTGGTAGCTGTTGAGGCGATCAGAGGTATTTAGTATACTTCACTGAATAAACAAAAGAGGCAAACAGAGACACGAGCCGCCACTGATATGACCTGAATTCTCCCAGCTCTGTGGTAACTGGGCATGCACTTTGGTGCCTCTATCTGGAGGCATTGTTCTGATTTTTCTGGAGTACCAAATGCTAGGGACAATGCTATAAGGTGATGTGTTGGTGAGTTCCTTAGCTGTTGCACTGGGAAGGCCATTGATGAAATTGTGGGAGTGATTTTTATCTTTTACTTTGGCTCTTTTTTCTGCAGTTATCCTTATTTGCCTTTGCTCTTTTGTTTTTTTGCATGCACATGTACTTGCAGGTGTGTGTGTGTGTGTGTGTGTGTGTGTGTGTGTGTTAAATGTAAGTTAATATCTTTGTATTTCCCAGGGCCTGGATGGTCTTCCCCTCCAGACTTTCCTCCTAGCCCAGGCTCCCCTTGCCTTCAGATGTTTCTTCTCTATCTTCAGATCAAAACTCTTACTGCTTTTCTAATTTATTGCTTTCCTTATCACAACTATAATTAATCATAGTTATTTTGTCTCTCTTTTCTACTATACTACAAACTCCCTAAGGGCAAGGGCTATGACTTCTTTTCAGTTGTGTATTCTCAGAACCTAACTTATAGGGGTTGGCATATAGTAAGCCTTTAATGCATATGTAGTCAATGTATGAATGAATTATTTCAGGGCAGCAGATGTCAGTTGCAATTAAGAGAAAAGTGTTTTAAACCCAAATGGAAATGGCTAATAGGATTAATCTCTCTAGTTACTGGCAAATACATTTCTGATCTCTCTCTAGGCTGCCATCTTCATTACCCTACTCTTCTCCACATCTGGCCAGATACCAGCAATAAGCTTGGCACTGGCATCTGGAACTGTAAAACTCATGTCCACTTAATTTCTTGCAGACAGACATTTCAAAAAGTCTTAGACTGAGGTGTGGGGTCTGAGATAGCAGAACAAATCTTTTATCATGCAAAGCATTTGGATACAACAATAGTTTTGCGTTTATCAGCTCTTTCCAAAGAGATCACAAAGAGAAGCACTTTTACCGGTTTTAAGAGATAAATGTATATAATTCATGTGCTAAATCAACTTGGTATCACACAACTTCATTTGGTAACTCAATTACATTTCCAAAGGTAATAACAGGAGGCTTGGAGAGCTTACTTTAGAAAACAGTATCCTTTCTCACTTAACTATTCACTCAGAACATGTTTCAGACCTGTCTGATGGGGTCAGGAACTGTTCAAGGTCCTGTAGAGTCAGGAAGACAGAAACGTCCTTGTGCAGCATTGGCCTGCAGTTACCAGGCACTTCAGCTGAATGCGGGCTGTCATTGGTATAGCCTGATCTCACCCAGCTGTGTGGTAACTGAGAAAGCATTAGGCTTTCTGTGTACATACATGTGCTTGCAGGTTGGCGTATACGTGGCTTTCAAGTAGTGGGATATGCAGTAATGTAAACATTAGAAAATGACATCCTGGGCTTTGTAAAGCAGGGCTCATCTTGGAGAAGAAGGCACTTGAGAGTTGGATGATGAGAAAGATCAAACCCTGTGAAGATCTCAGGGGCAGCATCTTGGCAGACAGAGCAGCAAGCACGAAGGCCTCGAAGTGGAAATGTACTCAGTTGTTTTGCTGTTGTTGTTGTTGTTATTTTGGTGTTGTTTTTTTTGAAGAGTACTAGGATGATTAGTCTAGCTTTGTTGGAATAGAAACTCTGCTCCCAGATTGCAAAGGGAATGTGAAGCTTGGACGGAGGTAGGTATTTTTGGACTCATGCTGGGTGTAAGAAGTGCTGTGAGCTGGCCAACGTCTCTTCAGGTGGAGTCAGTGTCATCTAGGGGGGGAGCACAGACCTTGGAGATATTTTGAGTCTTGGCTCCACTTTTCAGATGCTGGGTGACTCTTGCATATGCGACTTTTGTGATTTACTTTTCTTATCTCTGTTATGGTATTTAATACTCATCAGGTTCAGAAAGGTTTTATAAGGATTAAGTGATGTTACTTTCAAATCACTCATGCTATTCTGCCAGGTCCACACCTGGTTTTGACTAAACTCTGATCCTGCTGTTGTCATTTCTATTAGGATTTATTTGCAGGTAGTGGATCTATGAAGGGAAAAGAAGTGGAGAGATCTGGATGGAAGGCAGCAGAAACAAGAGTGGACAGTAAGAGTAGGAGTGGGGGTGTCTTTCAGACACTCTTCTCTTTTGATTTACCAATAGGTCAAAAAGTTTTTGGTTTGTTTACAAAATTTGCTTACAAACTTTTAAACACCTTAGTACAACAAGCATGAGGATAACTAAATAGTCTCCCTTCCCTTTATGTCCTTGGAGTTCCCATGTACCAGTATCCCTCGGCCTATTCCTGGACTTCTGTCTGCATAGCTGCAGCCTGATGTCATTTCCCCCAAATGGGGTTATGCCCTTAAAAGAACACCACAGCAAATGAAGCAGAAGGGCATAAGTTTTCAGTGAGGTTGTGGGCAGTGAGAGTGGAAGGTAGTGCTGCTATCAGTCAATCAGTGTGGCTTGACTTGAACTGAGGATTCCTGGCACCAACCCCAAGTTCTCATGGCCAAGACACCATGTGTCTTGGATGCATTCTGTTGTCTTGGCAACATGTTGTCCAGAGTTGTAGGGAGCAGCAGCCTTTAACCTTTCCCTGTCATGTTTCCAGGACAACAGACTTCATGGGAAGCCGACTTCTCTCTAACTGTGTTGCTATTGCCTACCCCACTCCTACGCTTGCTGCTTACTCTTGTTTCAACTGTCTTCCATCTGGATCTCTCCACTTCTTTTCCCTTCATAGATCCACTATCTGCCTATTCCTTCTCACTCCCTCTAGCTTCTTTGCTTCTTATTTTCTTTCCATCCCCAATGTTCTCACTGCTTGCATAAAAGCAAATATTGTAAATTCTTAAAAAATAAACCAACATGGCATCATCTGCAGAGAGAATGGTAGGAATGAAGGGGCTTTAAAATACAGCTAGAAAGGGAGAAAAGAACTTAGTATAGCTTATGTAGCTTAGTTTAGAATTTGGTAGTGACTGCTAAACTGACTAGACCATATAGCAAATAGGGAAGCTTTAAAAAAATCATTATAGGGCCGGCCAAATACCTCAGCAGATTAAAGTACCTGCAAGCAGGCACAGGGGCCCGGGATTTGATCCCCAGGCCTGCTGTGCAGGTGTGCTAAGAGGGCAATTGAGACTGGGCATGGTGGTGCACGCCTGTAATCCCAGTTCCTTGGGGGCTGTAAACAGGGAAATCACTATGAGTCCGATCAGTAGTGAGACCCTGAACACCCTGTAGACCCTTCCCTAAAAATATACAT
>NDGM010967567.1:0-11964 GCA_002564305.1 Octomys mimax
AATATAGTCCAGTAGTCCATAATAGTAGTGGGTTATCCATAGGCCTGGCAATGTCAGAAGTTGTTGATTTGAGCCTTTTATAGCTCAACACATTAATATGGCTTTACTTTTTATACCTGATTTTTATACTTTTTTGCTGAAGGGCTAAGACCAACATAAAGAAAGACCACGCCTTTCAGGTGACAGAAATCAGCTGAAACTGGCTGAGGCGAGGTGAGGTAGCTTCTGAGCCCTGAGGCTCAGTTTCAGACCCAGTCGCTTCCTGGCCTCAACAGAGGTTACCAAGGATCCACCTCTTTCCAACACCGCTTCCTTGCTGCCCTCTTGGCTGCTTCCTTCCCAGGCTGCCTGTCCATTTGTAGCTCCTAAAAAGCCACCAGGACCCCCAAGACCCAATTTTGCAGGCACAGTAGAAAGAGAACATGACCCTCCCAGAGGCTCATACCGAAGTCCCTGAGCTGGGACTCAGCTTGATTCCCACTCAGTCCATGTGCCTCCCACACTCACCCTAGAGAAAGGACAGCCTCACAGAGACATGCGCTGTTGGGCATCAGGAGAAGAGATTCTCTTTCTTCACCTCAAGGAGTAAACTCTAAGGAAGCCGAGTGACCCACTCCATCCCTCACTGAATTCACCACACATTTACAGGGCACTGAAGAGCGCTAAGTAGACAACAGCTGTGTGACTTAGAGCTTGTGTCTCCACCTCTCTGAGTCTCAGTTTCCTAATTCACAAAATGAAGTCAACTCATTGCTATAAGAGAGTTCTAGAATTAGATGAATTGTATACATAAATTCAACTGAACGTCTACATCCTGGCAGCCCAGGTTGTGGACTGAGGAAGACAAGAGGAAACAAAATTAATAAAAGTTGCCACCATTGTGGAGCTTATATTCTAGCAGTGGGAAAAAGGACTATAGACATTGAGAGAGAAGGAAACTAGCCCTGGCTTTCGGGAGAGCCGGTGTCATCCTCCCACCCTGGAGAGGCTGAGGCAGGAGGATTGCAAGCTTGAGCCCAGCATGGGCACCTTAGTGACCTAGCGAGACCCTGTCTCAAAATGGAAAGAGAGAAATAAGGAAGGAGTTTCAGGTGCCCAAAGCCAAGTGCTACAGGAGGTGAGGGGGTAGACGGAAGTGGCCGGGTGAGGAGGGCAGGGTAAGTATCTCAGGTTGGCCAGGCTTGAGCAGAGCCAGGAGCCACAGCACAGAGTGTGAGTGAGGAGAGAGTGGTGAGCGGAGGGGTGGGGAGAGAGCTCCAGGCAGGGTGAGGTCACGCAAAGGCAGCAGTGGGGCATCTGGCCCAGCCTCCTACAGCAAAACAGCCATGATGACTGGAGAAAAGTGAGGTGGAAGGGGCGACTGAACTCCTGCGGCCACTGTTGAGGCACTGGCGTGTCTCCCGGAAGGCTCCTGGGTGCTGGGGAAGATGCTCAAAGAGATGACAGGAGCAGGACGGCTCTCAGCTGCGGCCTCCGGTCTCACTTAGCCCTGCCCCGCTTGCTCCCTGTCCCAGGCATTTCCATTTAACACAAGCCATTTGCACTTTGAACCCAGGCTGAGAAAATTGCTCAGTAAACACAGGGTGTTTCCTGCCCTGGTGAGTCTTTATCGTGCATCTGACACCATTATCACCAGGAGGTCACTAGGGCCCCCATTAGCAGACCTGACACTTGTCCCCCTCTCCTCACTTCTCCATGACAGCAGCAGAAGGACCCCGAAGTGCATGTAGCTGCCCTGTGAGGATGCTGTGCTATGTAGCAGGGCCTTTTGCCCAAACTGAGCCTGCCTCTGCCGGGCTCCTGTGTGCTCCCTTGCAAGGTGGCTGAGATGTCACTTGAAGACAGCTCCTTCCACCCCTCTGGCCCTGCAGCACGAGATCTCACTGCATCTAAACCCCTGTTCCAAGCAGTGTGGCGTCTATGTGACCAACACCAGCTGACAAGGTTCCCAGAACGGGCACCACCAAAGCAGCTGCCCGCCCCCCAGGGCTGGCGCATCACTCCACGGGATGTCCCAACGTGTGACTAATACTTTTCAGATGGCCCTTGAGTGGTTCCCTAGCACCGTGTCCCCAAAGAAGACTTTCCAGCCCAAGGACAGACACCTGTGTGAGATATGATGTCCCCTGGGAGGTGGTGGGAGGCCCTGGTACCCTACCCCTGTGACCCACAAAATAAGCTCTCCACTCCACCTAAGCTGATGCTGCAGTTCCCTGTAGCAAGGAGACTTGACATCTTAGAACACTGTCCAAAAGCCTCCAGCAGGCCCCACACCCCTCAGAGCACCCCAGGGGTCCCTAGGGCTTGGCTTCAGCCTGCCTCCCTGCTCTCCAGAGTTCCTACCAGCTCTGCTGCATCCTTCCAGGTAAGAACCAGGAAGCCACTGTGCCTGCAAGTTCTCCTGGTCCCCAGCTCCCTCAGCCTGACACCTCCCACGTGTCCTGTGTGGTCTGGAACCCGGCGTGAGCACTGCGGGTAGCCTGTCTATGACCTTGTGCCTCCTGACCCTGGGCCTTGCTCTGGATGTCGTCTTTTTTCCCCCAGCACTGGGGATGGAACCCAGATTCACACAAAGGTACTCTACCATGCTGTGCTTTGATGGGCCTCATCACCTGCAGAATACAGCATACACTCACTCTTTCTTCTCCAGCTGCAATGAAGGTCTGCCCAGGTAGATGCTCCATCCTCACCCATGGCTTCAATGGAATCAGCAATCACTTGTCTATGTGTTGTCTGTGTCTCTTTTCTGTTGCTCTGACAAAATACCCAAGACTGGGTAATTTATAAAGAATAGAAGTTTATTGGGCTCACGGTGCTAGATACCAGGAAGTGTCAGGCAAGGCTGCTTTGCTGCATGATTATGTGGTGGGACACCTCAAGGCACAGAGCCATCTTGCTAGACAGGTGCTTTCCCCATGCAACCACGCTCACTGTAACCCATCCATCCACTCATCCGACAATGGGCTCATTCATTTGTTCATTCATGAGGGCCGACCCCTCCCTCTCCAAAGACCCCAGGAGGCTCTCATCATTGCTATATCGGGGATCAGGTTTCCCCTTGAAACTTGCACATGCCTTTCCCACACCATATGCCAGCTCTCCCTTGCACCCCTGAATCCAGCACACAGACAGACAGCAGACTGGTTCAGCAGAACTGGGTTTGGCCCCTGCCCTACTCTTAGCTAAGGTGACCTTGGGCAACTCAGCCTTCCTAGTCCCAAGTTTTCCATGTCCAAAAGGAAGGAATCACCTGCTGCCATCTATAAGCAGAAGCAAAGGAAATGCAACACACCACTGCACATCCAGCGGAGGGTGCGTGGTGAACAACCCTTCTGTTACATTCCCACAGTCGCCCTACCTAGACAGTCTGGTCTGTTTATTCCCGGATGCGTTCCAAAGGTCCGCCAGAGTGCCTGGTTCACAGCAGTCCTCAGCAAACAGGTTAAGGGATTGATCTTGCTAGGCTAAAACAAAAGATCTCCTTGCCCTTAGGGTCTTCAACTGCTGCCCTGCAACTCTCCGACTATCATTTCCCTGTTCTTGGAGATACCGTCCTGCCTGGGCCGGGTCCGGGTGGAAATCCAGATGCCTGCATTAGCTGCTCCCATCCCTCGGTCTCCCCATCATTTAGGAGCCATGTCACCTGATGACCCAAGCCCTATTGCCTTCCCCAGTGGCTCAGCCGCTGTCCTCTTCCAACTGCGTCATCTAAAAGCCCAGTCTTAGGATCAGTAATGATCATTGTGTGGGGGATAATATTATTTTCGTGATGTCCAGAAACCCAGCCGAGGCTTTTAAGTGAATACTTGGTAATAGAACAATCAAGTTAAAAGATCAGTGTGACACAGAGCATGAAATAGAAAAGCATCATGCCCAATTGATTTGGACCACACTTAGGGGTTTGCGAAATGAATTTCATTTTCTAGACCAAATGGAAGCCTTGCTTATAAATCACTGCCGCTCTTGAAGATTAATAAAGGAAACAGGCTTGATTAAGAATTTAGAGCATTGGTCCCACGGAAGATTTATAGACCCAGAGGTCTGGCCACAGGGATTGCGGGATGTCCCACCTGTTAATTGTCATTTAGGAAGATTAACCCCCAAGGCTTCTGGCTAGGACTGGAAGTCAGGGCCTCAGCCCTGCTTGGGAAGAAAGATGGATTCTAGAAAGCACAGTTCTCCCAGAGCCTCCTTCTTCCCAGGAAAGCGGCTAGTTACATGGTCTTGGACGTCACATGCTGTAGAAGTTTTTCCAGGTTCGGGGCAGAGAATTTCATTTGAAACCCTACTGCAAAGAAAAGGCTGTGGGCCATCACTGAGTCAAGATTGTGAAATAAAACGGAAGCAAGAAGGGGAGGAGTTTCACGAAATCACTGGAACAGAAACTGTCCCTACTGGGCTCCCTTACACTGAGGGTGGAGGTGCCTGGTCTGGGAGAGCACCTTAAGAATTCCTTGTCAGAGGCTGCCCATTAAAGATAAAAGCCGAGAAGCTGGTGTTTGGAAAGGGGACTTGAACAAGTCTGTGTGGACCAAGCCGGCTCATGTTTTGGTGCAAAGTCACGATTTAGGGTCCATGTTGTGTTCTACAAACTGGAAGTAGTGATTCTGTGGCATCCGATTCTGTTATCCTGCTGGCACTGGTGGTTTAACGCCCAGCATAAGTCAGGAGCCAGGATGATGTTGACAGTGATCAGAAGAGAACATGGGGTGGGGGAGGTTGTGCAGGCACGGATGCTATCCAGTTCCTTGATGTTGATGTGTTCGGTCTATGACCTTTTAGCAAGATTTATACCTAAAAATTTTCACATTTCTTGTATCCACATGTCAATAAAAAGTTAGACATTTCTCAAGCAGCTTAAGGTTGTTGGAGCCCATGACCGTGTCTGACGCCTCTGCTGCATACTCGACAGATTACCAAAGAGAAAATATCAATCGCAAAGCCCTGTGCACACGCTTGTTTATTCATTCAACAAACATTAGGCCTTCTCTGCTTATTTCACACCCTACTGTTTTATTTTCCTTACAGGACTTGTCAGTCTCTAAAACTGTAAGTCATTTGTTTCGCTTACTGCAGTTGCAGCTGCTCTACCACCACTACCATCAAATGCGACCTCAGGAAGGCAGGACTTCACCTCTGCCTTTGTCCTCAGAGCCTGGCAGGAGTACACACCCCATGAATATTTGCTGCCTCTGCAAATGAAAGAAACCAAGGCAATGCACTCAGCTCTGGACTCTACAAACCCGCAACCTCGATTGTGGCACGAGGTCATGAAGTCGTCTAAAGCCAGCAGACACCACAGAGCACCCGGAAGGCTCTGGAATTGCAGCAAAGAGCAAAACAGGATCTGGGTGACCTCCTTTGCCACCCCAGGAGCTTGGAGTCACAGAAGTATTCAAGAGAATTAGGGTGAAGACTAGAGAAAGGGAAAAAATAAACTGCAGCTGCTGATCAGGGAAATATGCCTGTTAGGCCTGAGGTGGAATGGAGCTGTGTGCCCCGGAGGACATAAAGAGCAAAGAGCCAGGTCTCCTCCAGGGTGACCACTCATGTGCAAGCTGCACCCTAGCTCCTGAGAACCCTAGAGTGCCTGCCACAACTTCACCCGCGTTCCTTTGTAGTTCCTTGAGTTAGATGGGCAGCTCAGAAACTCCTAAAACCGGGGAGTGGTATGGACCAAATGCTGTCCCTTCTAAATTAATTGGTTGAAGGAGCCACTTCCCCTAGTGTGACTGGGGATGGGAATTGAAGGAGGTGGTGGTGGGTAAATGAAGTCCTGAAGGGCAGGTGTCTGATCCCATAGGATGGGAATCCCAGTAAGACACTTGAGATCATCTCTCCCTCTCTCCCTTTCTCCCATGCACACAGGGCAAATGCCACATGAGAATGGCAAGAAGCCACCCTCTGCAAGCTAAAGGACAAAGAACCGCCAGAAACCAATTCTGCTGGCACTTTGATGTTGGATGTCCAGTCTTCAGAGCCAAACGAATATAAATCCCTGTTGGTTAAGCCACCCAGTTTGCGGTATTCTCCCACACAGCCCAAGCAGTGCACCAAGTATGTCTGACTATGTGGCTTTCAATTATATATACTACCTAAGATTCTACTAACACTGTTGCACCACCAATGTCTTTATGGGAACCGCTTTTGTTCACTCAGGAAGAAAAAGTCACCGCCAGAATTTTCCTAAAGACCCCATAAATCCTGCTAGATATGCAAGATCAAAAGCACAATTAGGCATACACTTGGTCCCTGTTAAATTGCCTAGCAGACCTTCCTCTAGACCGTCCATTCATCCAACAAATACGTATTGAACACCAACCGTGTACCCAGCAAATAACCTCAATGTTATTTGCATATATTATTTGCATATCTGTTGCTCACATATATATTTGCATACCAAGTC
The DNA here is from genome assembly GCA_002564305.1 of Octomys mimax. Classification (NCBI taxonomy): domain Eukaryota; kingdom Metazoa; phylum Chordata; class Mammalia; order Rodentia; family Octodontidae; genus Octomys; species Octomys mimax. Next base: position 6,407 of record NDGM010967567.1, read on the forward strand.
TTATTTGGGCAAAAGGTCCAAGAACAAATACTCTAGCAATGAGGTCCCATAAAAGGCCCCTCCAGCCAAAGGTAGGGTTTGGAAAGTGAAGTAGATGCTTAGTTGTTGTTATCAACTCATCTTTCCTGTATCTTCACTCACCCTCTGCCTGCTGAGGGAGGTAGACCAGAAGTCCCAGAGTCCACGGCAGCTGGGCGTGAAGACTGGGGCCCAAATCTTTTTTTATTTCTTGTCAGTATCAGTAGCTCCTGATACAGAAGGGGAAACCAACATTTGTCCAGCTACCTAGCGCGCCACTCAAACCTTATCACAATGCCCAACTTTGCTTTTCAAGGTGTGTTCCTCAGGCCAGCAGCATCAACACTGAGTTTCTTAGAAATGTATAGCCCCTGGCCTGAGCAGGGTCTACATAATGGAACCTGTATTCTAACTCACTCATGTGACAATGCTAGGTTGAGACTCATTGCTTCAGAAAGCACTTTACACCCATTCTTCTAATTTATTTTATTTCCAGTATAGGGAACTGCTGATCCATTTACTTATTTATTAAAGACAGGACCTCACTAAAGTGCCCTGGCTGCCCTTAACATTGCAATCTTCCTGTCTCAGGTTCCCAAGTAGCTGATGTTTCAGGCATGTGCCACCACACCCAACAAATAGCCATTCTTTTGTTTCATCCTGGAGGAAGAAGAAGACATTAAAAGATATGGAGCCAATATGCAAAATAAAACTACTTCCTTCTCTCTTTGGTCTTTGTCTCACACCAGCTCCTTTCAGTAGCCTCAGGGGAAGACAAGGACCTTGTGGGCTGAGGAGGAGGAGACTTCAGGCTTGGATCTAGAAGGAGCTGGTCAATCAGATAGGGCCAGGAGGGGAGTAGTTGGAAATATTTAGTTCCCTTTGTGTTCTGCTCAGCCAAGATATGGGAGTCAAAAGGGGATAGATTCCCCAACAGCAAGCCAAGGCCAAGCAGCTGGCCCGGGATCGTGACTTGTATGTTAACAGGAAATGGAATCGGTGCTTTGGAATAAGCTCTTGTTATGTCCCAGAGAGGACAGAAATTACCAGGATCAGTCACACACAGTTCCAGTACTTCAGATCTCACTGGCCTAGCGTTTGTCTTCCCTGAGAATGCAGGACCACGGATGCTTCTGATTCTGTGTTCTCTTAAGTGGGAGGAGGTTCTGGAGCCACGTTAGCCACAGCTGGAGCCGGAGAGGGTCATTTGTCTGGTTAACGAGCGCCATCTTGCCTAAAGCCTAGCTTGGAAAGGTGCAGGGTCAGCTGAAAGGGCTATTGCATCCCTGGGTCAAGTTAAGCAGCACAGAGAAGGATTTAATCTATAATTCAGGAGCCCAGGCTCAGCAGCGCAGTGACATCAGAGGGAAAAGCACACACATGCAAGCCGAGTCCCATCACCCAAACAGCTTCTGGAAAATGATTGTGATGATTTTGCACAGGAAGGAAAAACATTTCCGAGAATCAATGAAGGTCACTGTTCAGAAATGTCCATAAGCAGGCATACGAGACAGGACAGGAGAAGAGGGGCCTGTGCATCCATCACTCAAAGGCGCCAACGCTGCCGCATTTTCTAGCCTGAGAGCATCATCCTAGAAGGGCAGCTGTTCATCCCTTCCCCTCAAATTCGGCCTCTCAGATGAGCTCAGACTGGGGGTGCAAAGGGAGCTGCGCCGTGCGCTGGGCAGATGTCCCAAGGCTGATCCCCATTCCCTCTGCTCCCTTTCTGGGTTGGGTTAAGATTAACCAGAAAGAAAAATACAAACCCTCACCCCTAAAGTCTTAGGAGTGGAAAACAAATCCTGGGCAACTCAGATTCTCACACAGATTCAGTCGACAGTTATCTAGACCAGCCCCCTCCCAACTTATTTGGTAAAGGCCTACAGAGTATTTCAATGTGGCCAAGTGTAAGGTCCTGGTGGCAACTACTCAACCCTGTCGCTGTGGTGTTAAAGAGGCCAAAGATGATATGGAAATGAATGAGTATGGAGAGTCTCAATAAAACTTTATTGACAAAAGCAAGTCATGGGCCAGCTCTGGCTCTGTGGGCCAGAGTTCAGCAACCCCTGAAGACCAGCTTAGTACTGTCATCTCATTTTACAGGTGGGAGAAATCAAGGCTCAAGTGAGAAATGACTTGTGCAAGATCACCCAACTTGTTCAAATCAAAGCTGTAATTGAAAGCTAGAAATACCGACTGCCTTCTCCAGTGCTGCCCACTACTCCACACTGCCTAACTCTCCCTCCCTCTCTCCCTCCCTCTCTCCCTCCCTGCTTTTTTTTTCCTTAGTTATTTGCTGAATCCTGGGACTACACAAATAAACACAAACCCTGCCTTCACATAGGTTCCAGTCTGGCACTTCACTAAGAGACCCCTTTCTAAATGAGCTTACGTAGAGAACCAACATTAAATGTTAGTTCGTAAATATTAATATTATAAAACCTCTGCAACTAAATAATTACAACAGTACTGTCCTGCAGAATGCAATACTTTTGGTAATATATCTCTCCTTTTTGTACACATGTAATTATCTGTGGGTTAACCACACAACTAATGCTCACTGAAGGAAAATACTTTCTTGTAAATGAAGTAGAAAAAGAATTTTGCTGTCATTCCATTCTTTAAAGATAACTGCATTAGCAGTCTGGTGTGTTCCTCTACTTTTTAAAATATGTCTTTAAATAGATGTGAATATATGTATGTGATTTTGCTTGTAAAGATAGTGTTTATTAGGGGTAGCAAAAACAGGACCCAGAGCTGGGCATGAGATTTTTTTTTTTTTTCCATTTGTGTATTTGGTATAGGATCTCACTATGCAGATAGGGCTCGTGGTGATTCTCCTGTTTTCAGCCTCCCCAGCCCTGGGATTACAGGCGTGGGCCACCACCCCCGGACTCTATTGCCAGCTCAACGTGCCCCATGGGTGGGGCCAGCATGACATGCAGAACCAGGGATCGAACCCTAGTCCCTGTGCTTGCCAAAGCAGGTGCTTAGCCCACTGAGCTATCTCACCAGCCCTTAAAGCCAGGCATGGGAATGCACACCCATAATCCCAGCACTACAGAGGCTGAGGCAGAAGGATTATCACAAGCTCAAGACCAGCCTCGGGCACATGGTGAGTTCAAAGCTAGCCTGAACTTCTAGTGAGATCTTGTCTCAAAACTACAACAAAAACAAAAGAAGAGTGGGTTCCATTGGTACAGGTATAGCATTTTTCTGTAGTACAATGCATATTCATTCCCATTCAGTCGTGCAGGAAGACACTTTCGGAAAGCGGCCTCCAGGGGAGCTGGCATTTACCTAAATTTCTCAAGAACCTAGGAGGCCCAGAAGCGGTGCTAGAGGGCCGCAGATCCGGCAGGAGAAGCCACAGAGAGGTTCTGACCTTCCCCCACGGTAGGAAAGGTGAAGGTCACAGTGGAATCCTTCAATGTTTAATTTTTTAACAGAATGGCCTAATGGTCTCACTTCTGAGGATGACTTGAGCGACCCAGAAATAAGCATGACACCATTAGCAGAGGGCAACCCTTGCAGAGATCCAAACCAAGGAGCGGCCAGAGATAAATAATCCATTGCAGGGAAGTATTTGGCAGGAGACTCCGGGGAGTGTGCTGGGGTTTCTTTTTACCTTCTCTGGCTCAGATTTATGAATCTGACAAGCAAGTAAAACATGAGACCCTCTCAGGCTGGGGGACTTGGGGTTGTGACATCTAAAACCGCACGAACTCAGTGGTTCCCTCTCCTTGCAGCAGTGCCTTGATGCGCATAAATCATCCCTGTCTCAATCCGATTCAACCAGGACCACTTTCTGAAACTGATGAAGGCAGGGCTTTATGATTGTTATGGATTAGTCCCATCCCTCCCTTTAAGAGCCCGACTCCACGAGGAGACTCATTAGGATTTTCTGGGTCATGGGCAGCAGTGGTCAAACCTGCACCACAGAAGCTGGGCGGCACGTGCTTTGAAGTTGCCGGGGCAGCTGAGCGTGGTCCCAGTGACGTGCTATACCTGTACCGATGGAACCCATTTTTGTTTCGTTTTGTTTTTGTTGTTGTATTTTTGAGACAGGGTCTCATTAGGTAGTTCAGGCTAGCTTTGAACTCGCTAGCCTTGAGCTTGTGACAATCCAGCTTGTGGGAGGCTGAGGCAGGAGGTTCCCCACAAACTCAGGGCCACCCTTGGCTACACTCAGAGTTCGAGGCGAGCATGAGCTAGAGCACGAGACCCTGTCACAAAACAAATGAACAGGGCCAGGGAGATGGCTCAGTAGAATAAGCACTTGCCCGGCAAGCACAAGGGCCTGAGTTCAATCCCTGGTTGCGCAAAAAAAAAAAAAAGAAGAAGAAGAAGAAGAAGAAACCAAAAAACATGACCAAGTAGCTCATAAATGCCAAAGAAGAGACTCAGAAAAGATAGGGAGTGGGGTGCTGTGGCCAGGCAGTGGAAACAAAGGACAGTACTCTTCAAGGCTCCAGGAACTGATAGATCAGCACCAACCATATCCAGTCCCTGTGACTCTTCTGGTCCCCGTGACTTCAATTTTCAAGAGTCTGGTGCCTCTTCCTGCACCTCCAGTTCAACTCCACTAGGAAAGGACAGTCCCTTGACAGGCATCCCCACCTGGGCAGGAGGGCGGCTCACGCACAGCAGCCTGGGGTGGCGAGATCAGGGGGTGGGGAGTGAGTGAGAGGGGCTGCTGCAGCAGGCTCAAGTCAGCAGCAGACGGGGCAGTGGGTCGGCCACGAGGCGGCACTGGGGCCATGGTCGTCCCTTCCCAGCAAAGCTGTCTGCAGATGACCTGAGCTCTCCCTGACTCAGCGTCTAAGTCTTTCACTTTATTTAAACTTCCTGTTATGTATTTTATTTTGATAGCACTGGGGATTGAGCCCAGGGCCTTGCCTATGTAGAAAGGTGCTCACCTATTTCACACTAACCCCTTTTATAAAAATGTGATTTTTTAAAAATTTATTTTTATGCATTTTTTTTTTTTTAAATTTTTAAGACAGAGCCTTGCTGAATTTCCCAGGTTGGGCTTGAATCTGCAAATCATCCTGGCTCAGCCCCCGGGTAGCTAGGACCACAGGTGTGCACCGGCCCCTGGTTTTCGCCTTAGTTTAAGAGTGTTTGGTGCCCTGAGGATGCGTGTTGGCCTAAGCAGCAACACAGCCAGGCCACACTGTCAAGCATGGACAAAGAAAGAAATGTTTCGGAGCAGAAAAACGGGTCAGTGGAAAAGGCCTTTGAAGAAGAGCTGTCCAGTTTCAGGAATGAGCAAAACTCCCTCAGGACAGCCACGCCCTGGGGCCCTAGCGGCCTCCACTCGCCTACCCACTGCCATCCAAATCCCATCTCAATCCAGAGGACACCATTCCTGAAATCCAAAACCACTGCCCTCTACCCCTTACTGGAAACCCTTCCTGGAGCCTGGTATGGTAGGGCATGCCCGTAATCCCAGCACATGTGGGAGGCTGAGGTGGTAGGACTGCAATTGCAGCTCAGCCTACGGGACTTAGCAACTTAGCAAGACCCTGCGGGGGGGG
>NDGM010967569.1:0-10849 GCA_002564305.1 Octomys mimax
CTCTCTCTCTCTCTCTCTCTCTCTCTGTCTCTCTAAATAAATAAATAAATGTTAAAAAAATTTAAAAAAAAAAAAAACAAAGATGCAGAGGAGAATGCCACATAAAGACAGAGGGAGGGATTGGAATGTTTAGTTTATTTGCCAATGAAAACTACAGATTTCTGGCAACTACCAGGAGCTAAGAGAGGGCAATGGACTAGACTTTTCCCTCAGTGCCTCCAAAATGAACTGATACTTGCAGCAGCAAATTTTGTAATTGAAACTACTAGTGGGTTATATACTTATGGTCTCTATAAATATGAGAAAAGTTTTTCACGCCATCAACTTTGTGGTACTTAGTTATGGGAACATTAGGAAGCTAACATAGCTAGAACATATATCTGATCCACATAAAGCAAAAAGTTGCAGTTACTCAGGAGTTTATCTGATTGCCTTTATCTTTTATATATTATTTAATTTGAATCATTGTGAAGGCCTACACAAATTCCATCTTACTAACTTTCTCCTAAAATATCCTAAATTATTTCAGTTGTGGGAGCTTCTAACAAATCCTTTTTTAAAATAACATTTCCTGAATAAGTTCTTACCTGAGGGCTTTTTCATGAGACCATGTAAATAAAAAAACTTTATCAATAATAAAATGATTGTTAATTAGGATTTTGTTATCAGTATGGTAGTATTATAATTATTTACCTGAAAATAAATGGTCAGAGGAATGTCAACAAATATAATTAGTTTTTTAGTCTGTAGTTTCAGGAACAAAGCAAATAATGGAGAGCAATAAATGTTTAGGAAAGGCCTCTCGAGCAAAGAACCCTTATAGTTGCATCTTGTTATAAAATGCATCAGTAAAACAAAATGGGCAGAGGAACATCTGGAACAAGACAATGCTAGCCAGGCTACACTGGAGCTTCACTGTTCTGTGGTGTTCAAACTGTCAATGCCTTGCATTCTGTGTGCTTGACAGATCATTTCAGCACCACCTCAGGCTACCAGCAATGCGTGACCTGCCCTTCAGTAATGGACAAGCCCCAGGAAGATGCTTTTTGTTCCTCTCCTAGAAATAGCCAAAACATGTTGAGGCAACCTAAGCCTTGAGCAACTGTGCTCTTTAATAATGTCGTTAAATAAAATTAAAAATAAAAATTAAGTTAAATAAGAAGGCTAAGCTCTAAGTTCTCAAACTCAGACTCAGATGTATTTATGCCCTGAGCTATAAGGGCTGGAGTGGCAACCACTGTAATAATATGGTCTAATGAGTTGGAAAAATGATGGCTTGGTGGATAGATTGCCGAATAGTAAAGCTGACCGCCTAGACATAGTCTGTGGAATATCCCAGAAAGATGTAAAAAATAGGAAGAAGAGAGTCATGATAGAAGAACTTCTTGAGTGACAAGAAATATTGATTGATGTTTTATTTTTTATGGTTCAGTTACTTCCTAGGCATACCCTAAATGCATCCTAACTTTTCTAGAGTCCTTTAAAAAATAGAAAAGGGCCACTGAAAATGTGTTAGCAAGTTGTCTGAGAGGTAAGCAGTAAACTTAAAAATTTTACTGATGAGAAAACCAATGTACAAATATTAAGAGTAAAGCCATCTCTTTCACAACCTATGTCCTCTGCTTGGTTCCTTGTAGGAAAACCACTACCCACTTGAAAGGATTTACAGATGCCTGAGTAACTGTTAGAGAAGTCTTCCTTACATAGATAGAAAGCAGCTATCCTACAAACAATGGCTTCTATTTTCCTATTTTTATTCCCATCTGTTAATGTTTTGAAGTGTTTGAAGGTTTCTCCCTTGCCTATACTAAAATATTCTCATTTCTGTGTTAGCGATCTTTGAATGAGTCAGCTATTTGTTATGTAAAATTGTTTTCTAACCTTTCATCATCCTGGCACCCTCAACTCTCAGTGGGCTCTAACTGATCGGGTGCCCCTCTCCTTAAAATGTAGTACCTTGAATACTGTATAAATTTCTAGGTTAAGATGCTTTTCTCCTTATTCTAGATACTGCATTTTTATCATTGTAAGTCAATGTTGAGTGTCAGATAGTAAATTAGATCAACTTTTTATAAGTTTAGTTGAAAGTAGTTAATTGAGACATTTGAGAATTTTGGATATGGACTTTTATCAAAATGGTTTAATTGTTTTGTAGTAAATTTTATTCTATAATGTCTATTTCAGTCCTGGTTGCCCACTTTGTTGGTATCTTCAGATTTGTTTGTCAAAATATTCAGGTATATGTTTTCTTAAACATGGTCCACTTAGTTTTATGTTGACTACTGATGACAGTAAAACAGAATGGGACTAAAGAGAGAGTAATGTGGTCCAAATGTATGCAGCTTTCTGCAGAACAATAACTTGTCAATCTAGAATCTTATTATGAAATAAAGTCAGTTCTATCTAACTCTATTACACAATATAAAATTTTCTTTTTTGTTCCAATGAATTTTATTCCAGTCCAGAAAGTGTTTTTGAATAGAGCAGGGGCGGCAAGCCACTGCCAAATCCATCCAGCTTCTTGTTGAAAACACAGTGGTTTTGGAACATAGCCATGCTTATTTATTTACATATTGGCTATGGGTGCTTTAACAGTTTACAATGAAGAGTCAATTAATATGGTCCACAAAGCCTAACATATTTACTATTGGCCCTTTACTGAAAGAGTTTTAATGACCTGTAGAGTAGAATCACTTCTACTCCAATTGCCATTTTTCTTTCTGTATAATTACTTTTCCTATCATTATCAATAGTGTAGTACTGCACTAGTAACTTCTATTTTTTAAAAAGCTCATGTCTATGACTACCTATGATTAGCCATTTTCTTGGTCCTCATTAAAAAATACCTTTTTTTCCTCTACTATCTTTCCTTTCTATCCTCATTCTCACTTGAATCCACTCCAGTGTGGCATTCATCCCTTGGGACTCTTCTGAAATGACTTTGTTCAAGTTCCCAAAGTGACTTTCAGCTTGCCCTCCCAAGAATGAAACATTCTTCGTTCTCATTTTACTTGACCTATCATCTTTCTTCAGAGGCAATTCAGTTTCTCTTTCTTAAATCACTTTCTTCCCATGGCCTTCAGGACCTGGCTCTCTCTCTCTTTTCTTTGTATTCTTTTTATCTTCTTACCTTTAGACATTGGAGTGCCTTAGGGCTTCATCCTTAGATCTCTTTTCTCCATCCTTATTCACTCCCTAGGTGCTCTTATCACGATTCACAGTTTTTAAAGATGGTCACATTTGAAAATGTGATGATTTTCATCCTTACATTAACTTCCTCTCTTCACTGAGCTCTAACACCAATTAGACATATCCACTTTACATGACTAACAAACACCTTAAACTTAGCAGTTTATAAAACTAAGTCTCCATTTTCCTTATGCAGAACAACTCCTTTTGCAGCCATCCTCATTTTAGTAAATATAAACCCCCAACTTTCACTGTAGCAGGGTACATTTCATTCTTGATTCTTTTTTTCTCTAATACTCTATGTAAGTCCATAACCAAGCCTAGTCAGCTTCAAGTTTTGCAATATAACTCAAATGATTATGCTTTACACTTCTTCTGCTGCTGCCATCTGGACTAAGCCCTCCATTATCTCATATTAGCATTATTTCTAATGTTTCTAAACTAATTTTTCACTTATTCCCTTGACTCATGCTTTATTTTGGCCCCATAGTACTTTGGATACCTGATAGTTATATTGATATTGTTAAAATATGAGTCAGGTCTTCTCTTCTTTGCACAGAACTATCCAATGGCTTTCCCTGTTATTTTGAATACATTCTCATTTTTTTTGTGGCTTATGGATCCTTACGTAATATCTACAGCTCCCTTTCCTTTCTGATCTCATTTGTAATAGTCTTCACCTTGCTAATTCCTCTGCAGCCTAACTGGCCTCTTTGCTGTTTTGCAAACACAGCAAGCATGTTCTAGCATTGATCACATTATTTATGCTGCTGCTTCTACCTGAAACCCTTTTCTCCTAGCTATTCCCTTGGTTTCTGTTTTATCTCGTTCATAATTTTTGCTCAGACCCTAGCAGGAGGCCTGACCAGAGCACCCCTCTATGACTGTATATCCCCTCTCCTTGACATATTGTAAGAGAAGTAATTTTACTCTAGGATCCACATATGAGAGAAAACTTCAATACTTCTGTTTCTGAGACTGGCTCTTTTGCTTAAGTTGATTGCTTTTAGTTTCAAAAATACCTCTATAAGACATACATTAAGATCAGATAAAGGAATTTCAAACAAAGGGTCTTGTCAGTGTGAAGATGATTACATAAAGATAAACTGTTTATTTCACCAGGAAAATGTAACAAGCCTCCTATACAATTATCAAATAGTATCTGTTCACAGTATAGGCACTAAAGCAAAAGTGGGTAGGAATGCAATGACAATTTGAAAAAGTTGACAAATTAAATTCTTTTCATAATTTATATATCAAACAGACAAAAATGATAACCTTGAAATAAATTTTGACATCATAATTAGTAGTCTTTAGAGAATAGGCATCAAAAATCCTGCATTCAATAATTGCTGAATGTATATATGCAGAACACAATTTAAACACAATAGGACCACCTGCTAATCTATAAAGCAAGCTGTACTGCAATACCACTAAAGCTTAATAAAATGATAATTAAAAAGCATATACATCCTGTTTTAAATATAGCCTTCTAAGTAATTTATGCATGAAAGAATCACAAAATTAAGCAATACTTAAAAATGAGTTATAATAAAATTTGAGAACATCAATATCATGTGGAAGCCAGATGAATAGATATTTAGAGATTTATATCTTTAAGTGCTTATATTAGAGAATGAGGCTGAGAATCAATGAGCTTAGAATCTACTCTAAGACAGTAAAAATTGAAAATAAGAAAATAATTTTAGAGAAAATGGAGTGAAAGAAATACTATACGGATTAAAATTTATCTTCACTAAATTGCCAAATTACATATATATATATATATGAGAGAGAGAGAGAGAGAGAGAGAATGAATCCAACATGAATGTTTTGTTTGTCTTGCTCTGGGACTCTATTTTAATAAACATACAAGATTATTTGAATATAAGCAGACCTTATCCTATACAAGGGGTTAATACTATGTGTATAGTTTTTTTCTTTTAAAAATTATAATTATTAGTAAATATTAATTGTACAATGAAATTAATTTCATTATGATATTTCTTTTTATTTTTATTTGGCAGAACCAGGGATTGAACTCAGGACCTTGAGTTTGCCCAGGAAGGGCTTATTCTACTGAGCCATCTCCCCAGCCCTGACATTTCTATACACGGATATATTATGCCTTGGTTATATCCACTACCCCTATTACTCTCTTATCCTCTCTCTACCTGGTCTTTTTCCCCTTCTCTTATAGACTCCTACTTTCAAATCTCTTTCAAAAAATTTTATTCTAGGATCCACATATGAGAGAAAATTTCAATACTTCTGTTTCTGAGACTGGCTCTTTTGCTTAAGTTAATTGCTTTTAGTTTCATCCATTTTCCTATAAATTACATAATTCCACTCTTCATGGCTGTATTACACTCCATCATGTATGCATATCATATTGTATCTGTTCTTCTGGCATTCCTTTGTTGATGTGCACCTATGATGATCATAGAACTTTGTCATTTTGAATAGTTTCAGGATAAATATGAATGTTCAGGTGTCTATTTCATAAGCTTACTTCAATTTAGTTTAGTATATATCCAGGAGATGTATAACTGTATCTTATGATGTCCTAGTTTTAGAGAATATAAAATAGTAACAAAAATTAAAATGGTACAGAATTTCACTAAACAGAATAATATGAATTCTGTAGTATTTATTTTATTGCATAGTATTGTTTTCAAATAGGTTGTTCAGATTACCAGACATATAAATGCAAAATTGGAAAAAGAAAGAAGAAATGAAAAAATTATAAGAAATTAAAAAGAAAAAAAGAGGAGAAAAAATGAAAAAAGGACAAAAATAATTAAGTATCAACTGCTCCTTTCCATAGAGCAGCAGAATCCAGTACAGTACAGTTATCCAAACCATCCTGCTTACTTCCATAGATATATCTCTTTTCCCACTCCCTCTCCTCTCAGAGTCTGACTGAGTCATCACCCTTGTGTAGAAAGAGGTACACATATAACAGTAGCAACCATGAATACAAGCAAACCAGATAAGAAATAAAGTGCAAGCCAAATTAAAACTATAATATCCAGAATACCACCACCAGCAGAAATAGCACGGGTGTTTATAGAAGTGTTATAGAATAAATTAAACACATAAAAAATTAGAAACCCAGAAATTAATTGAGAGAAAAGGAAAAACAGGGGAAACAACAGCACAAAAAGTTACAAAATTTAAAAAAAACAGAAATAAAGCAAGGAAAATGCATGGAAAAAATCAATGGTATAAAAGAGAGAGAAAAAAAATGGCTATTAAAGAGGAAAATAGAGTTAAAAGTAAAATAAAAGTTGTATATAAACCAAGTAGTAACTATATATACAGCTACATTTGTATGTGTGTATTCATGTCTACATGTATTAATGCAAGTGTATATAGGTATACATATATATGTATGTATGCATGGTAAATACATGTAAATCTTAATAAAGCATGAAAGTTTTATCACTTCTGATTTGATCAATAGTATACGCTAGGATGGAAATTTGGTACTTATGTCGATCAGCCTTTCTTTCAATATCATTTTTGGCCCTTCATCCCTTGGAGAGAACAAGGGCTGGTGTTAATTACTGCTTTCTTTTTATGTTTGTCTGGCTTGCCAGATGTCCAGTGGGAGAGATTTAGGAGCAGAGCCAATTAGAGTAGTTCTCAGCTGCCTTGTTCGCCAGTATAAACTCTTGCAGAACTCAACAATCCCATAGCGTAAATTGGTTTGGGAGTTATTTGCTCAATGCACAGTCTGGGTGGGACTGACACTGGTGCTGCAGTTTGTCTGGATCTCCAGAGCCTTTGTGAAGTTTGCTCAGGGGGCATGGACTGTACAATACTCTACTGTGGCTCTGGCTTTCTAAATCCCATTTGTATGTATCTAGACATGTGTGTACACCACCCCCTTAACTTTTTTTTAGCTAGTCACAGGGACCTTGATCTCCCTGAACAAAGTGATTTCTGCTCCCTTTTTTGTCACTGATTCCCCACCACTGCAAGTTTTTCTTGATATTGCTCCAGTGACATGCTCTCTCCAGGTCCAAACTGGTTCTTAAGGTAGAAGCTGAGAGAGACAGTGCTGTAATATTTTCATTGGTTTCCTGGAACAAGCACATGTAGGACCTTTTATTTTACAATACAGAAATCTCAAATGTGACCCTCTCAAGAGGGCTTCCCATTAGAGTCACCAATATATGTTGAAAAGTGCTGAGGATTTCTATAGTGACATACGACTTTGCGGATTCCCAGAATCTGTGTTCTGACTGCCCTTCAGCACAATGTCCATTTCAGCATTAGTTTTACTTAATGGATCTCTCCTCTTTCTTCACTATCCTGACCTCTGCCATGCCCCTATGCACTTGGCAATGAGGTATGTTCTCTCCCTCTCTGCTCTACTGTTCAGAAACTCTGGCTCCTTCTGAGTCTGATAACTATTGAACTTCAGCATGTTTCCACAGTAATCCATCACAATGAGTAGCTGATCTCTAGTTGTTTTGATTCAAACTTATGGAGAAGCAGAAAAATTCTGGCTGCCTGCAATACACCATCTTCTCTCTTATGTGTACTACATGATGTTTTGATATATGTATTCACTGTGGAGCAGATAAATCAACCATATTAGCATATGCATTACCTCACATACTTTATATGGTGACTTTTAAACTGTACTCTCTTAGTACTTTCAAGTATACATAGTTCTTGAATTATGATTTTTTAACATTATACTGGTAAAAAGCATATGCATTCAGTAAAGACTGTACTTTGAATTTTAAGTTTTGATCTTTTTTTTTTTTGCTAGTGATATGTGGTACATTACTATACTCTTGAAGTTCTGGGCATCGACAGTGAGCTGTCATTTCCAGTCAGGAGGGTCAACACTTACTCTCTATAGTGGACTATGTTGCTAAAGTAGGAAATGGGTATATTGTGTATGTTTTCTTTTTTTAGTTTATTTTACACTGATACATAACAACATAAACATTATACATATTCATGGATAACCTGTATACATTGTATAGTGTTTAAATCATGTTATACTATTTATCATTAAACAATCACCATTTCCTTATGGCCTTATGATGAAATCTTTCAAAATCCTTTCTTATAGCTTTTGAAATGTACACTGCATTTTTATTAAATTTCTTCACTCCAATGTGCAATAGTGTACTCAGGCTTTATGGGTGTACCTAATACTAATTCAACACACATTGATCACCTTTCCCCATCCCTCCCTTGTTCTGCCTTTCACCTCTAGTATCCATCATTGCACTCCCAATTTCTATAAGATCAACAATTTTAGATTCCATATGAACGGGATCATGGAGTGCTTTTCTATCCCTGGTTTATTTCTCTTAACATAATGATTCTTAGTTCTATCTGTGCTTTTGTTATGATGGGATTTTTTAAATGGCAGAATAGTATACTGGTATACATATGCACCATATTTTTATTTTTTATTTATTTTTTGTCTTTGGGGGTAGTACGAATTTATTAAAGGCACTGACAGAGATTTTATCATCCATTCAAAACAGCACACACACACATGTCCAGGCCCCTAAATCATTTTTTTTTCAACTGCAAATAACTTATTCTTTAGGAGGTGAAGAAGAACGGTGCTGGAAGAAATGGTATTTGTCAGTAGTGTGCCCAAGTTTTTAATTGGCCTGATGTCTATTTTTAGATAGAAGTAGCCTAGGATATAGCTCAGTAGCACAGGTGCCTGCCTGGGAAGTGTAAGGTCTTGAGTTTGATTCCCAGTACTGGGTGAAAAAAAAGTCATCACCTTCGAATGAACATTTCAAAACCACCAAAGACTGTGCCTGTAGCACTTGATACTTATTAGCAACAAATAAAGGTTCTTATGGGTAAAAGTTGCAACGTCACTTGTGAGATAGACAGGTGTTTGTGGCAGAACTGTCCTTGTTGCTGCCAAAATGTGCAAACAAGAGGGCAATATCAACCTTTGCTAGCCATCCAGCCAAACGCCGCACCGCAAGGCCTCGGAGGCTTTCCGAGTGCGCAGGAAAATGAAGGTGAAGGCGCCCTTCTGCGACACTTCCGGAAAATCTCCAATAATCTTACCTGTGCCCAGGGGTAGAGAAAGCGCAGGCCTTCAGGGTGCAGCGCCCAGGGAAAGGGAAGGTGGCAGCCTAGGGACGCTGCCTTGGACCGGTCCACCGGGGTAGCACTAGCACCACCAGAGCTGGCTCCCACGTGGAGCCCGTGGTGGGATCAGCTCCCCAGCCGCCAGCTCTGATGGATCAAGGGCCGTAGGCGCCAGAGCTGCACCTCAGTGGTAGGCGACTGGGACAAACCCCAGAGGGCTCAGAGCAAGAGGTCGTGACCACGTGGGCAAGGACACGAGCAGCAAGTAAGCCTGTTGGACCCAGGCAGGAAGCGAGCCACCACCCAGCGACCAGGCTGCACAACTCCAAGTGGGCCCTGGCTCGCTGCAGGCGCTGTCATCCTCCTCCCCACATCGGGGAGTGCTCACCTCGCACTAGCGGTGCCTCCACCTTCAGGTTTTTGGGCTTAGGCTCCCCCACAGCAGCTGCCATCTTCGCGCTACCAACCTACTTTCGTGCCACCACTCACCGAGCAATGCACTCCCCTGCACCATATTTTTTAAACCATTTATCAGTTGGTAGTCACATAAGGTATTGCCATTTTGGGGCAATAGCCATGGGAGTTCAGATGTCTCTTTCACATAATACACTATTGATCTCATTTCCTTTAGATATATTCCCTGTAGTGGGATTGCTTGATCATATGATAGTTTCTTTTCAAGGAACTTCCCTACTGTTTTCCTGGATGACTATACTAATTTACATTCCCACCAATACTGTACATTGGTTCTCTTTTCTCCATATCTTTATTAGCCCTTGTTATTCTTAGGGGGTTTTGATAAAGGCCTTTTTACTGGGGTGAGGTGAAACTGTGCTTTTGATTTGCATTTCTTTGATGATCAGTGACATTGAGAATTTTTCTATGTCATCTTTTGAGAAATGTCTATTTAGATATATTGACTGTTTTATAAGATGTATTATTTGGAGGGTTTTTGTTTATTGAAATTTTGGAATTTGTTTTGTATTGTGGATATCAATCACTTGTGAGATGTGTAGTATGCAAATATTTTCTCCCATTTTATAAGTTGTCTCTCTATCATATTCTTAGCACCTTTGTTAAAAATCAGTTTGCTACAGATCTGTGGGCATAGTCTAGGCTTTCTTTTCTGTGGCATTGATCAATGTGTCTGTTTTGATTATTTCTGTTTTATAGTAGGTATTGAAGTCAGATAGTGTTATACTGTTTCCTTCAGTTTTGGCCATTTTTTGAATGAAAATAGAAATTTTAGAATTGTATTTCTATTTTTGTGAAGATTGTCATTTGCATTTTAATATGATTTTATTGAATCTGTAAATCTTTTATGAGTAGTATGTCCATTAAAAATGTATTTTCCAGGGGACTAGAGAGATAGCTCAGTGGTCTAAGCACTTGCCTGGCAAGTGCAAGGACCCAGGTTCCATCCCTGGTACCACATGCTGTGCTTGCCCTGGAATCCTGTGCACGTTGAGCTGGCCACTGAAACCAGTTGGGTGGTGTACACCTATAATCCCAGTACTGCAGAGGCTGAGACAGAAGGATCACTATGAGTCTGAGCTGTGTAGCAAGA
>NDGM010967586.1:0-17353 GCA_002564305.1 Octomys mimax
AGGCGAGCACGTTACATTTTCCATTCCATACAACTGGATTGTGCGTTTCGGTTCCTTCTTGGACCCTGGCCACGCGCAGCGCGGTGGTGCTTGGTGAGCAGCTGGCACCGTGTCCAGCGGCCCTGGCCGAGGGTGTTCCCTGGAAGCTGGCACTGTCTGGGCGTGAGCTCAGACGCTGGCGCGCTCGCTGTCCCTCTAGGTACCTCTGTGCGGGGGGGGGGGGGGCTGTGATGCCACGAAGCCAGCGGTGGGGCCTTTGCGCCTCGTGTGCAACGGCTGCGTCTTTGCTTCTGCCTTAGTGCCTGGTATGACAAGAGCTGTGAAGACGGCTGGCTGGCAGAACCTCTGCTAGAAATTGCCTGAAGGCAACTCTTGTTTACGTCCTTGGGGGTCTTGGGAGGGCAGTCAGCTTGTGCGCCCTCGCCCTGCTCTTGGCTCTCCTCAGGCCCTGCGTTTTCTTTCTGCAGGCAGTTGCCCTCCTCACCCTGGCTCAGCTGTGTGTAGCCCAGCCTGGCGGTGGCCCTGGGGCGTGCTGTGGCCCGGCCCCGCCAGCCAGCTCCTCTCCCTCCAGGGCCCCGCTGCTGCGGGCGCATCACCAGCTTCTCTAGTGCTCGAGGTGCGGTGGTGCCAGCCCTGCAGTCCTCACACTTGCGTGTGTTCAGCGCCATCAGTGCCAGGGCCGCCCTCCTGTCGCGAATTCCTCGTGCCTGTTACTGGCTTGTTTCTTTAAAATCCAACCTTTTGTGCAACCCGAACTTCCAGCGTCAGAGCTGTGAGGACTCCCCAGGCAGCTGCACTTTGCCCTTTTGACCCAGGACGGGCACTGGGTTATGTCAAAGCATTGCTGGGTTTTTCTTCGGGCTCTGCGTCTAAGTAGTTAGTTGATGACCTATTTGGGAGAGGGGCTCACAGCACTGAGAAAGGACACTGCACTAACCCACCTTGTCCTGGGCGGAGCTGGCCAGCATTTGAATTGTGATCCGCGTGGCTTTCCCTGGTGGAGCTGGGCGGCACTAAGTTTTGGTGTTCTCGATCTGTTGCAGTTTCAGTTAGTGCTGTGCGAAGGGTGAGAGAATTGGAACAACATCTATTTTCATCTGAAAGCGTAACTTGGGAAGCACATAAATTGACAAGAAAAATGAAAGCCTATTTCCAGAGGCCAAGAATGTCTTAGCAGTGCTGCTGAGCGTCGTCGTCAAAGCAGAACTGACAGCGGGGCGTGACGGGAGGGAGCTGCTTGGGTTCTGGGGTGTGGAGATAAAGGAGTGAAGAGAAGAGGGGAGTGTGGATTTGCAGGGAAAACGTTCACAGAAAAGTCCCAGAGTGCAGCTGGATGTGTTCATAAAGGTGATGAACACGTTAAATGAAAACAAAGCCAGAGTCACCTCCTTTTCTTCTCTGAAGGGTCCTGAAACCACGATGTGGCCCCTTATAAGGGAATCATAATTGTCCAGAGTCATCAACAGAGCAGACCGAGAGTTCCACTTGGCATTTGGGACGGATACAGCCTTCTCCGTGTTGCATCTGCTGTGGAGATGATTGCCAAGGCTCGCTGCAGTCGGCCGGGCTGCCCCTGCTCACAGCATGCTGTTTGACGCGGTACCCTTGGGTCATACTGTACAGGCAGAAGCGTGAGCTGGCATCAGACTCACTCTGAATCCTGTGGGCGCGCGTGCAGCACCTCTGCTACAGGTGGTGCCCTCGTCTCCTCGTCAGTAAGGGGGTGATGAAGGGCCTCGTGCCCAGGGCTGTCCTGGCCACGCTCACGGACCTTGCGCGCAGTAGGTGGCTCAGTGTCTGCAGGTGCAGGAGGCGGTGCTTGCTGTGGTTAGGGCCCCGTCCCTAGACTGCTGTGCAGTCTCCGTGTGGGCCACTGGGGGAGGGGGCTGTCAGAGCCACTTTCCATGGAATCAGCAAGCAGAACAGAGTAGCAGATCCTAGAACAGGCAGACCTCTGGCCTCTGGCGCCCTTGTGCCCCAGACCTTTGGAGTGGGTGGCAGGAGAGGAGGAGGTCAGGGGCTAGAGCCTTCTGACAGGTCCCCACCAGCACCTGGCACGTCTGGTGACTTCAGACTGTGGGCACCAGGGACAGTGTCTGTCCAGCAGGAAGGTGCACCTTGAGCAGGATGCCTCTTTGTTTGGTCCGGTGCAGTTTGTCTGCCCTGGAAGGTGGAACTGTGCTTGTTTTGTGGCACAAAGAACAGGCCTAGGGGCAAGGGAGATGGCTCAGTAGAAAAAGTGCTTGCCTGGCAAGCGCAAGGGCCTGAGTTCAGTTCCTGGTTCTGCATTAAAAAAACAAAACAAACAAACAAACAAAACCAGGCCCAGCTAGGCTGTGGCGGGTGGGGTTGTGGGGCAGATGGGGGATGGGGAATGAGCATGTGTGTGGGGTATCTGGAGGGCGTGGGTCCTGGGGCTGCCAGGCAAAGACTCCAGGAGCAGCACCTGGCTGTCTCCAGCTCTATAATGGACACTGAAGCTGGCCCCCATGAAGCCGAAGGCCTCAGCAGAGGTCTCCAGTGCCTGAGCCTTCGAGCTCCAGGCTGCTTATGTGTTGTCAACAGGCAAAGTGCTGGGGACAGCTGCTGACCTGGGGTGGGATTAAGGAACAGAGTGGTGCCCGCAGCATCTACACTGGTGACTTCGATCCCAACACCCCGACCGTGAGCCGTGCCACACATGTGTGGGGATGGGCCTTTGGGGTCCCTGTGGGCAGAGCGCTGCTCCTCCCTGGAAGGACCCTCTTTTAAGACAGGCCCTTGCTGCCTGCCAGGAGAACACGGATGCTGTTCTCCTCACCCTCGGGACAGGGCAGAAGCGAGCAGAGCACAGCCCGCTTCCTAGGCCCCAGCGGGTTGACATGTGCTGCCGCTGCCCCTCTCCCTGCCCTTTCCTTCCCTCTGTGCCGTGGGAGGAGTTATTAGTTTCTACCTGGAGAGGGAGGCCCATGGCAGGGGGATTAGCTCTCCATACGGAACAAGGTGGACGTCTGTCCTCTCCTTGCCACCACAGCGACTCATACTTCAGATCCGTTGGTACAGCTGTTATCATTGAAGTTGTCTCCCTGGGTGCGACACTGTTCAGCCTGGTGAGCAGGAACTGACACGAGCTCGCTGTCCTCAAATGGCTTGTGCCCTGAACTTTAGCTGGACAAAGGCACATGGAGGGGAGGGGTCAGGGTTGGTCCCAGCCTGGTGATTGGGCAGGCTCTAAGGCCGCAGTGCAAGGAGGAGGCTGAGTCTCTGTGCAGAGGTCGACAGGCCTGCTGGTGGCAGGCAGCTGAAGTAGGTGGGAACTTCGAAAAGGAAAGGAAGAGCCAGTGCAGGGCCGGCGGGAGCAGCCTGTGGGCCAGGCGGCATGCTCTGCTGTTTGTTTGGCCTTTATGCAAAGCCACCGAAGTGTTTCAGCAAAGTCTGGCTTGTGGTTCCACGTAACCTCCTGCCCCAGTGTGGGGAATGTGTGGCAGAGGGCGGGAGGGGCACTGTGAGGTCAGTGGGCAGCGGTGCTGGTGTCCAGGGGCCCAGGGGCATGTGGGCAGCTTTGCTGGTCGTGGGGGCAGAGGAGCCGGAGAGCAGAGAGCAGGCCTGAGCAGAACGCCCATATTGGGTTAAGTGGCTTTTCTCCTAGGGCTTCTCAGAGCCTTTACTACGTGGGCAAAAATGATTGTTGGGCTGGCCAGATAGCTCAGCAGACTAAAGCGCCTGTTTAGGCAGAACGCAGCAGCCGGGGTTCAATCCCTGACCTGCTGTGCCGGCCCCACCCCAGGGGTGTGTTGAGATGGCAATTAAGACTGGGCAGGGTAGCGTGAACTTGTAATCCCAGCTCTTGGGAGGCTGAACACAGGCAGATTACTTCAAGTCCGATCTATGTAGTGAGACCCTGTAGACCCTGTACTAAATAAAAAAAGAAAAGAAAAGAGATTGTTATTCAACAAGAAAGGACTCTGGCAAGATAATTTTTCCCAGAATTATATGACCACAATATTTCGGTGCCACCAGATTTATCAGGCATGACCCATAATCTTTGTTTGTGGTCTTACATCCACGTGATGTTCCACAAAGGCCTGTGACTGAGAAGGAGCCAACAGTGCTCAATCTGGGGACTTGCCAGAGTATGAGTGGGCCAGCAGGGCAGGTCGGGGGCTGGGCTGCCGATGTGGCCCCAGCGCGGTGTCGCTGGGACTCACGGGAGCTCTGGGCTGGAGCGGCGTTGTCCCTCCAGGCTGTCTGGGCCAGGTCCTTCCAGGCCAGTCCCGTCGGAGTTGGGGGGCCAGCTGCACGTGGAGCAGTAGCAGGGTGCAGCTTTGCGGATGCAAGTGGTGGGAACCTGGGCCCAGGGCGTGAGGGTGGGTGCTTTTCTGGGCTTGAGCAGGAAATGAGGTGCTTTTCTTTACACCCTTTCCCTTGGCAGGCAGCCACTGTTAGCAGCAGAAAGCAAACAGAGAAATGTCTTGTGTTTTCTGCAGCCTGATAAACGGGGGGCCACCTGGGGAGCCAGCCCAGGGTCCCCAGGCGTGTGGAAGGTGTGTGCACCCCCAGGCTCTGGGAGCAGGGCTCTGTCATTCGAGGTACGAGGTACTGAGGATGAAGGGTGTTGGACCCGTGGCGGCTGGGCCTGCCACGGCAGAAACCTCACTGTGCCGCTGAGCTGGCTGCGTGTGCCTGCAGACTCCACTTGGCTGTTCTGGAGCGTGAGCAGCCTCTTCCTCGCCGTGGAGAGTTTGGTCATCCTGGGAAGAGATCGCTTGGCAGCCGCCAAGACCCACGCCTCCCAGCGTATGGCTGACTTGGTAAAAGCTTTCCATTGAGAATGGAGCCTTTGTTTAAAAAAACAAAAACAAAAACAGGCTGGACATTCAATTCACACATTTCTCTGAAGTACAGGCCACTCTTCTGAGTACAGGCACAACAAAGCAAGCCTGACTCCGTGTGGGATGAAGCTTTTGGTGATGCACAGGTGGCAGCACTGGACAGAGGAACCTGCGGAGTAGTCGATGTGGGAACAGAGGCTGCTAGACATTTATTTTTATGTAGGATGTCTGGAGGGTGAAAGGATTTCCTCATGGAGACACTGCTACAGATTGGGCTGAGGTTCTCAGGCCGGCTAACAAGTTGATTTAGCTGAAGACAGCTAACGCAGTGTGTCTCAACTGTTACACACACACACACACACACACAGCATTTGCGTGCTCAGTGAACATCACATAGCTTGAGGCTCTCACATCTCTTCTGAGCTGATCGCCTGGTGGCCTGGGTGCAGGCCAGCGCCACGCTGGGGACCAGGGTGAGGTACAAACTGCTGACCAAGTTTCCCTTCCAGCTGGCAGGCTCTCACTCAGACTGTGTCCGGCTCCTCGGCCTGTGGGGTTAGCAGCTGCCCCCTCCCTGTGCAGGGCCTGAAGGAGGAGACAGGTGGCACCAGGTGACTGAGCTCTGGCAGTCCCCATGCCGTGCCGGTCTGGCCCAGAGCCTTGTGCTCTGGTGGTGCTTGCTGGCCAGGCGGGGTCAGGCCTCTGGGCTGGTTCCCAGGGACAGCCCTGGCATAGGGGGTGGTCACAGCGCAGAAGTGTATCCTGTGAGGCTGAGCTCACTTCAGCAGGTGATGACTTCAGTTTCTCCTGGGGACACCTCTAACTCCCCAGGGGACTTTAAAGTCTCCAGGGATGAGGGACCTGGGAGGCAGCTCAGTGGCACAGTGCCTACCTAAAGTCTTCAGGGATGGCTCTGTGCCTCATTCACCGTGTATCCGCTGTGAGGGAGTTCTGGGGCCACGTGGCAGGCTCAGAGCGGAGGGGTGGCTGGCCGCCTGCTGCTACTGCCCATAGTGCTACGCCGGAGCCTCCACAGCCCTGGGCACCGCACCTGAGAATGGCATCGCTTCCTGTCATGCGCAGCAGGAGACGGCTCTGCTCTCCCAGCTGGCCCCATGCTCCTGGAGTGTGCGCTGTGTGCTTACGTGTGACGTGTTTCACAGGCATCATACCTGCCTGTCAGGACTCTGTAAGGTGGTGGTGTCACTGTCCTTTCAGAGCTGAGATGCACTCGGGAATGGGAGGTCGAACCAGGACGTGAACCGGGCCCTGTTCCACCAGGCTCTGTCGTCCTCACCACCCTGCTGGCTCCAGCGGCAGGGAGGCTCAGGACCTTCTCTGTCAACTCTGGGTCTCGGGTGGGGCCGGGGGAGAAGCAGGTTCCTATGATGGCACCTGGGGAGGTCCTCTTTCTAAAACAGATGGGGTCGTCCCTGAGCCATCCTGGTTGAGCCTTTGATTGGCTACAGCTGCTCGGACCTGTATTTCCCAGATCTCTGGAGAGACGAGTTGCCGTTTTGTTCTCCACTCAGAAAAGGGGGGACTGAGAGAGTTGAGCCCCCAGCCTGGCTGGGACTCAGTGGGTCTGAGGGGACCGGCAAGGGGCTGCACCTTCTGAGCTGGCATCTGATGTTTACATGTGACTCTGCTTTGAAGCTTTGCAGTCTTCTTCCTCTTGTTCTTATTTGTATAATGTGTGAGTTTATTTGTGATTCGCTTTTAAGAAAACTGAGCTGTGACTCAAAGGAATTGTTACTTGGACAGAGCCTCGGAGCCAGCAGGCAGCCGTACCTGCCCTGGGATCCTGCCCTGCCCGGTGAGCTGGAGCTGGCTGTGACCCCAGCCGGAAGCCCAGGCTCTGTCCCTGAGCAGGCGCTGTGAAGGAGGAAATAAAGGTCACCCTGCCCTCCTGTGTCCCGCCCGGTGGGAGCTCCCAGCCTGCGCTTGCTCCAAGCGTGGGTCCCTTTCGCAGCGCTGTTCTATTCCTGGTCAGCAGCGCTCTTGTTCTTCACAGGGTGAAGGGAAACGTTTTCTCCATGGGATGTAGGCCGACAGGGCAGTGAGGCACCTGTGGAAATGGCCATCAGCTCACGCGTTCTTGGCTCAGGAAGCATTTTTATTTTACAGTTTTAAAACAGCAGGGCCGGGGAGATGGCTCAGTAGAATAAGCACTTGCCTGGCAATCTCAAGGGCCTGAGTTCAATCCCTGGTTGCACAAAAGAAAAAGAAAAAGAAAAACAGCAGAGTTTCTCTAGGTTAGCTCTATCCTCAGCGATTATTGTGGGCATGTTAGCCAAGTGGGAGAGCGTGAGATCGCCTTTCACAAACAGCAAGATTCCTGGGAAGGGTAACTGCACGACTGGGGCTTTGGTGAGGGCCTGGGGCATCCACAGCAAGCTTGCGGTTCTTTTCACAGAGGTTCTGGCGCTGCCAGGAAAAGCTGCAGGTTTATCTTCTTCAGAAATCCTGTTCGACCTGTCTGACGTGGGTGTTGACAGCAAGCTAGTTGTAAGGCCATGTGGTCCATCTGTGACCAAGTTAATCTGCTGGGAGTCTCCCCCTGCAGAGTATGGAGCCTAGGGGTGTCAGGGTGCAGCCCCTTCTAGGCCCCAGCTCCTTGAATCCCGCAGCACCCTGGTCGATGCTTGGTTCTCTAACCAGAGCCTTCCTGTGCTGGTCACAGGTTAGCTAGGGCTGTGGCCTTCCCAGCTAGAGAAACTGCCTTATAAATAGGAAGCAATGCTTGGGTCATTTCATCTCCTGGGGACTTAGAGGACCCAGAGAAAATAGAGTGGTATTAAAGAAAGGAAGCCAAAGTGCGGTTGAGTGTGTATAACCCAGGCCAGGCTGTGTTCCCCAGAGACTACCCAAGGAGTGACCAGAAGTCCTCAAGGCTAAAATGGTGCCCTTCCGATGGCTGGAGAGCTCGCTGTTCCCCAGTGGGGACACTGGTGAGAAGGCCCGAGGGACATGGTCTCCATACCAGCAGTGAGGAGGAGGCACCTCACTGGTGACCCTCGCTGTGCAGGTGGAGCAGATTGTCCCATCCTTGCGGGGATGAGGCAGGAGACTCACCATAGGTGAGCCTGCCTGGAGGACATGTGGGTGCTGCGCTGTGGGGACCCCGCCACGTGGGAGTGGCCTGTGAGGTGGAACTGACTGGCTGGCCTTCTCTCCAGTTCCCGGCCTCCATGCCTCAGCTGGTTTTGCTGTTCAGCAAAATCAGGAGACAAGGAGCCGCTGGTGCAGCAGAGGCCTGTTAATTAGTAAAACAGAGGTGTCTGCTCAGGGGGGTAGACTGAGGTCGGCTGAGGTGTCAGCCCTGTGACCAGGTGAAACATTCAGAGGCGGCGCCTGGGTGCTCTGACTTCCGGGAGCAGCGCGGCTGTTCCTAAGTGTGGCGCTAACCCCTGCAGATGCTTGTGAGCACTCACCTGGCAAGGACCAGGGTTTGGCTGTGTGTGTGTGTGTGTGTGTGTGTGTGCACACTGTTCCTCTCTTTCACATCAGCCTTCAGAGTAGTGGGCACTGAGGGACTCAGTGCATTACAGTGCGCCGTCTGCCCATCCGGGAAGAGCTGCTTTCTCGGTTGCCTTCCGTTACCAGAGCAGCCTTGAGTGGCCGCGGGCCTGCAGGTTTAGTGGCTGGTCCTGCAGGAGCCTGCCTCCCTCTGAAGGCGATGGCGTCTTCCTCTTGTGGGCACAGTTGCTGTGGGAGATCTCCGAGTTCTCCTCGGAGAGGTGTGGGCTGGACCTGTGGCTGGGAAAGTGTGCAGGTGGTGGCCTAGAGCTCGAGCTGGTGCTTCAGAGCTGCAGGGGGGCCGTGCAGAGCCTTGCCCTCTGGGGACCACATGTGGGTCTTGCTGGCCTAGCAGCGGTAGCCACGGCGCCCAGAGGAGCTGCGGTCTCCTTCCGCCAGGTGCTTACTGTGATGGCGAGAGCTGCAGCTGCGCCCCTTTGACAGATGGGCGAGGAGGATCCATAGGCCTGTTGGGTGGCAGCATGGCTCAGGGAGAAGCAGAGATGCGAAGCCCATGCTGGGGTGATGGGCGAATGCTTCCCACGCTGGATCCACGTGCGTGTGCCAGGAGCGGAGAGGGAGGGCACTCAGCAGAGTCACGGGGCGAGAGTGGCAGCGTCCCAGAATACCACACACACAGACTTCTTAATGTAAAAGCAGACGTTGTGTAGGACAGAAAATGTTATGATGCTGAAGGCAAGATGAACATTTTTCAAGGACAGACCTGAGTCTGCAAGCAATCGTTTCGGCTCTTGGGGTCTCTCATCAGCGCATGCGGGACTTCTCTGCCTGGGGAGCGCCTGGTGGGAGCGCAGGAGAGCCACGCCTGCAGTCGCAAGTCCTGCGCTGTCCAGCCGTTGCCACTCCGCATCCATGTGTCTGCAGAGGCACAGATGAGCTGTGTGAGCCCGTGTCGGAGGGTCGGACTCCGCTGTTTGTACAGCTGCTCGCGGCCGGGGCCGTGTGACCCGTGCCAGCCCAGGAGTGCTTGTGAATGGCTGGGGAGAAGGAAGAGGGCCGGCCACGGAGTGTGTTGTCCTGCAGATGCCCATGGACAGTCGCTTGAAAGAAAAAGTGTGTCACTTTCAGTACTGCATGTTTTATTTCTGTGGTTCAGCATTCAAAAATCACGAGATGGTTTTTGATCGAAAGCACCTCTTGACTGTTTTCCGCAGCCTCGACTTCCTTCACACAGGTGTGCTGTGTGTCGCTCTGTTCCATGTCTGTCCTCACGCTCTCACTCCCGCCTAGCCGTCCTGCGCAGCGCTGGTCTGGTGCACTCCGTGCAGTGCTCAAGGCGCTGACATTTGGTGAGCAGTCTTCGCGCTGCAGTGCTGAGTTGCTTGCAGTCACAAGGCGCTCTGCATGCGTGAGGCTGCGGCGCTGCTAGAAGAGAGGTGACCGAGACACAGGGAAGGCCCGGCCGAGTTCTGATGGTGGATCTGCTGCAGGGCACCTCCTACCAGGGAGAAAAATGCCTCTTTCTCCCACCGCCCACACTGGTTAGCAGACCTTTCGATGTTGGCTGCCTGAAAGGTGAGGGTGGTCTTTGTGCAAGGCTTGGTGATGGGTGGATCTTGGAAAGGAAAGACAGCACGTTTGCTGCCGTTGCCTGGGTGGTGATGTCCTCAGCTTTCTGACGTGGCTGAGGAATCGGGGCTGATTTTGTGGACTTCTTATGGCTGCTGCGTGAGTGAGCAACACAGAACAGCAAACACAGACCAAGCTTGTAGCTGGAAAGGTTGCCCACGCGACGCCAGGCGGCTGAGCATGCCGAAAGCGTGCTTGTGGGCGTCTCTGGGGACGACCTGCAGGTCTGCGACTGGCACCTCGTGGGGTTGCGGTGCCCCTGCCTGTGGCCTGCTCTCTGTGGACGTCCTGGCCAGCTCTGGGCCTGCTGTGGTCCCGCTGTCTCTGACACGGGCATGAGACACAGAGCTTAGGATGCGGAGACAAGGACTAGTAGTCAGAGCACTTCAGCGTCGAGAGACTAGGGGTTCTCTGAACCCCTTTTCTTCCCTTTGCTGGGACACAGAGAGGAATTTATGTCATACTTGCATTGAACAAAGGTGACTTTGTAAAAGATTCTGGGTAATTAGGTAAAGTTTCAGGAAGGGAAGTTTGTTCTTGGACTTCATATATAAAACAGTAAATGATCAGGGGTTTCTGTAAAAGTTTGTCAACAGAGGCTTATGTTAAACTGATGTGTATACACACTGTGGTTTGCCACGCTGCAGAACTTAGAAAAAGCATGTTATCCTTCTACAAATAGTCAAAGCATACTAAGTACCAGCACACAGGCTTCCTGGAGTCAAACAGCCCGTGCCACTGTGAAAGCTGGGGATGGAGTAACCCTGCCAGCCACACGCTGGGCCACAGGCTCGAAGGCTGTGTTCTGAAATCAAAGTACAGCTCAGGTGCCTGAACCCAGCATGCCAGGGTAGGTACGGGTTAGACCTGTGCTTGGCTAACTCTGGTCTGGTTGTCAGGGTCCTTGGTGTTGCTGGACTCCGACGAGCACTCGCTGGCCACGCGTGTACATGCTCTTTGCTTTATTCAGGGTTTTGGGCTGATATCTCAGGTCTCCTCTTACTTTCACTAAAAATTGGGAAAAGCACCACGCCACTGGGATAAACAGCACCCTTCCGATGGTCTCATCTGACCTCTAGGCTTCCCTAGGCTCTCTCTACTTTTTGTTTTCTTTTTTTTATGTTTTTAGCACAGGGTCTACAGGGTCTCACTACACAGACTGGACTTGCAGTGCTCCTCCTGTTTTCAGCCTCCCAAGCACTGGGATTACAGGTGTGTGCCACTATGCCCAGTCTCAATTGCCATCTCAGTGCACCCCAGGGGACGGGGCCAGCATGGCACACCAGGGATCGAACCCCGGCCACTGCGCTCCGCCTGAGCAGGTGCTTCTGTCCATTGAGCTATCTGGCTGGCCCTTTGTTTTCTTTCTAAAAAGCCGTGTATTAAGGTAGGATTCATGTAACGTATGATTCAACTATGTGAAGCATGCAATCTAGTGCTTCATATGTCCTCAGCACTGTGTGGCCGTCACCGCTGCCAACAGTAGAACATTTTTATTACACCCCAAAGAAACCGCACACCCCATAGTAGTGCTTTCTGTCCCTTCCCATCTCGTGGCCAACCACTAAGCTACTTTTCATCTCTGTAGACTTATTGTCACAGACGTTGCATCTGTGTGTAAATACAGCGTCTTTTGTAACTGGTTTCTTGCAGGTCGTGCAGTGTTGCCAAAGTTCACCTGTGTTTAGCACACACCCATGTCTTTAATCCCTGTCTGTGGCCAAACACCAATCTATTAAAAGAACCATGTGGTGTATGAACCACATACCCAGATGACCTGAGTCAGCCTGGTGCCGGGGGCAGAAGGCCCACCTGAGGATTGTTGCCCACAGAATAGAAGGGGAACTAGAGGGGAAGCTTGCCACACTGGTTTTCCGGATACGAAGCCAGCTGTTCTCACCCTCCGAGGAGCTCAGCCCCTCGCGGCTGCGGAGGCAGCTGTAGTGCTCTCCAGGGAGCGGTGCTGCTACCTGAGCCTCGCTGCTGGCTCCAGTGCAGGCCTCAGCCCGCCGGCACATTCGCTCTGGCTTCCGCCACCGACCTTTGGGCCTCCCCAGTGTAGATCCTGGTAGAGATGTACATGCGTCATAGCTGTGGGCTCGAGGCCTCCAGTCGGGCTTGTGCGGAGCATTGCTGTGGCAGCCAGGCCCTCAGCTGGACTCTCTGGCTGTCCGGTGTGTGGACAGGTCTCTTGTGCTCTTCTGCATGTGACAGTTTGGGTGAACGTTATTGAACAATCCTATGATTATGTGTCCAATATGAAGTCCATTCCCTTGCAAGCCCTGACTACAACAAACCGTATCTTATGTGACCACTTATTTGTTGATGGATATTTGGCTTGTTTTCCACTTTCTGGGTACCGTACAGAGTGATGCTGTGCAGCATCTGTGTGTGAGCTTTTGGGCAATGCAGGTTATTTCTATTAGGAGTCAGGTTGTTGGGTTACAAGCACCTCTGCTTCACACTTTGAGGAAGCTCCGAAACTACTTCCCAATGTGGCTGCACAACTTTCCACTCCTGCCAGCGGTGCCTGAGTGCTTGCACTTCCCTGCGTGCTCCCCAGCGGTTACCGTCTTTCGAGCGAAAGCCATCCTAAGCGGGTATAAGTTGGTGCCTCTTGGTGGTTTTGTTTTGCCAGCTCATTTTATTATAACTCAGCTGCATGGCTCCAGTGGGCTTCTCAGAGGGTGTGGAATTAAAAAATCTAGGTCATGGAGAAGGTGGGGGACAGGCTAGACCTCTTCCTGCTCCTCTGGACGATTCCTTATTGTCACTAATGATACTAAGGATATTGCACATGTTTTTAAATGCCTCTTGGGCGTTTGTATATCTTCTTTAGAAAAGTGCCTATTTCTAGCCTACTCAACTTTTTTGTCCATTAAAAAATGGGTTGTTGTGGTTATTATTATTATATCGAGCCCAGAGTCCTTACTCTAAGCTATACTTGCAGCCCTTTTCTTTTTTCTTTTTCTTTTCAGACAGGCTCCCTGAGTTGCTTAGGCTGGGCTTGAATTCGGCCACAGCTGACCTCACTGTGGCTCTAGTGGGCTTCTCAGACCCAGGAGAGTCCCCTGGGTCAGCATCTTAGAGTACCAGGATCACATGCATGGGCCCCCATGCTCAGCTCCTTTTCTTTTTTCTTATTAAGTGGTAGAATTCTCCATGTATTTTAGGTATGATTCTTTAATCAGAAATATGACTTGTGAATGTTTTCTTATCAGTTGTATCATTTCATCATTGATGGTATCATTTGTACCACAAAGGTTCTTAAATCAAAGAAGTTGAGTTTGTCTATTACTTACTTTACTTGTGCTGTTGGTGGGTAGCTAAGAAGACTTTGCCTGACCCAGGGCCATAGTATTTATTACTGTGCTTTCTTTTAGGGGTTTTTAGGGCAAAAAGTATGGCCGGTCACGGTGTGCTGACCTGGCCTGTGGGAGGCCCTGGGTACATTTCTTCAGAAAGGTGCATGGTTTCCCTCTTCCCTTCAGGCCCGGTGTCACTTTTGAGTTGGTTTTCGAGTGTTGTATGTGGAAGGGCTTCATGTGCGCCGTCCAGCAGTCCTGGTGCCACCCAAGGCAGGCAGTGCTTTCCCCCAGCACACCGTGGCTACGCAGGGAAGCCCTAACAGGGTACGCAAGGCTCTGTGTCGCAGTCCTGGCCCACCATCTATGTCTGTCCTTATCCTACCCCACCCTGTCTTGGTACCTGCTCCTTTGTTTTGTCGCCTTTTCTGGGGAGGTCTAGGGCAAGAGGGAACAATCTAGGCTTTTTCTTGCCTCGATCTGACCAGCTATTGGATTCTTAAATCTGCCCCCAAAGTTGTACAACAATGCATTCCTCCGTGTTTCTCTCTGTGATGCAGCCCCTCGCTGGTTCCCCCAGGAAGGGTGGGCACCCAGTGACCCCAAGCAGTCCCACTCAGCTGGGGCCTGGGTTTTCTTGCAGCAGGCCCAGCTGACCTCACTGTGGCTCTAGTGGGCTTCTCAGAGGTATAGAATTAAACGTGGGCAGGTGGGAATCTGTGTGGGCTCTGGCCAGGTCTCGGGGTCAGCACTTCAGGCTGCCAGCCTGAACATAGGGCTGGTGGCGCCTGGGGTCCATGGTACACTGCCTGCAGCTCCTGCTGCTCTTGTCTGTTGAGAATCATGTATAGCACCACCGCCTAGAGCCTGCTGGCCTGGGGTTGTTTTGTTAATTTTAAAGAGAAAGGAAAAAATAAATCAAAACCAGGTTTGGTTGTGCACACCTGTAATCCCAGAATGAGGGAGGCTGAGGCAGGAGGATCATTGCAAGTTTGAGACCAGTCTGGGCTATGAAGTGAGCTCAAGGCCACCCTGAGCTGTATAGCAAGACCATGTCTCTAAAAACCCCACTACCACCACCAAGAAAACAATCAGAATGATGCAGAAGTGAAATAAATCAGACCTGCAAGTGTAAACATCACATTGTCTTGCTAGTGTAAGAAACCAAAAGAGTAAACCAGATCCAAAAGCTACAACAGAGATTTTGAAAGGGAAAGAAACTGCTCACAAGGCCCTGTGAAATCTAAGCAGAGTTTAAGCAAACTTGAATTTCTGTTTGTGCACCAAGGCCTGCTAGTAGGGCCCCACCCTCCACTAGTAGGGCTGAGCCCAGCTTGTGGTTCAGTCCGCCAGGATGCAACCCCCTCTCGTGGTCTTGGGCAGGCTCCTCCATCCACCAAGGCCTCCATCTCCTCCTCCTAAGGTGCAGCAAAGCGGCACCCTCTCCACCCCCACCCCCAGTTATTACAGCAGAGACCGGAACGGACCCAGCACAGGCGACAGCTGGCAAGCTGTGGGCCCGGAGAGCAAGTCGAGGCCAGGTGGCACCACAGGGCTCAAGGTTTCTGCTGCACACAACTGCTCGGCCCTGCTCCCTGTGGCTCCAAGGCACTGCGGACAATCTGCAGTCAAGTAGGGCGGCTGTGTTCCAGTGACAAGAAACAGGGTCTCACTATGCAGTTCAGGCTGGACTTGAACTCACAGAGTAGCCCAGGCTGGCTTCAAACTCCTGGTGATCCTCCTGCCTCACAAGCGCCAGGATCCCAGGTGTGCGGCTCCGCGCCCATCTGACGCTCCACTCAGTGCTTTAGTTTTTACTGCTTTTGTGCTGCTGGGGATCAGACCCAAGGCCTTGGGCCTGTGAAGGGCGCACAGCGCTACCACTGTGCTTCGGGGCAGCACAAGGTGCAGTTTCAGATGCCAGGGCCTCCTGGGCCTCAGCTCCAGGCGCCAGCCTGTGGCGTCGCGCTCCCGAGCTCACTCTCCTTGTTTTTAACAGAATGTTGAGGTCCTAGCCAGCCGGAGCAACGCTTCAGAACAGAGCCAGCTGGGGGCTGAGATGCGGGAGAAGGTGCTGCTGGAGGAGAAGGAGAAGCTGCAGGGCAGAGCCGAGGAACTGGAGCGCAGGGTGGCGGAGCTGCAGGCACAGATGGAGGACGGCAGAGGAGGCGAGGCCCGCGTGGAGGAAGCGCTCCGGAAGTGTGAGGTGAGGGTCTCCCAGGTATACGGGTGAGGGTCGCCCAGATGCATGAGACAGGGCTCTCCTGAAAGTGCAGGGTGAAGGTCGCCCAGAAGTCCAGGTTGTGGCCTGCGCCCAGGTTGGTTTTGGACTCACAGTGGGAGGTGCTTTATCAGCATACTCCAGTAGGAAAGGTCCAGGCTACCTCAGGTAGGCTGCAAGCCCTGGTGTCCTTCAAAGAGGCTGTGGGTGAGCAGCCTAGTGACAGGGACCAGATGTGGGGACAGGGCTTTCCACTCGCCCTGGGGGTCCCCAAGGGCTTCGGAGTCTTGCTCACACCACCCTCAGGCCCCCTCTCACTCAGAACTATTCCATTATCAACACAAAGTTGATTGTTTTGAAGTTACACCATTTTCAACTCGTTTGCTAGCACTCTGGAGGAGTACTAGAGATGGGGACAGGGTGGCAGAGGGGACATCTGTGGACCTCGGCCCTCAGCAGCACAGAACCCCGGTCTGATCTGCCCGATTCTGGACTTCTGTATGCTCCAGGGAGCCTGGGTGTTTGCATTTTTAAAAGTCACCACTGATGGCGTAGATGTTGATGTGTGGCCTGCACCCCACGTCCAGCGGCTCGGCAGCCGTGTCAGCTTGGCCCACGCAGGTGTGTTGTGACCACAGCCCCTGCATCTGTGGATCTCTCACACTCACCTCAGCCTGCCGAGTCTGATTCGCCCGTGCACTCGGTGACTCACACGGTGATGCCTCGTAGGGTGAAGTGCGGCAGCTGGAGGAGGCGCTTGTACGCGCTAGGAAGGAAGAGAAGGAAGCCGTGTCAGCCAGGCGGGCCCTGGAGAGTGAGCTGGCGGACGTGCAGGTAAGCACTCGGGACTGCGGCCCTGCCCCTCACAGGGGCAGGTGAAGTTAGTTGCTAGTCCTGTCTTTCCCTGGCTCATTCGTGATGACCACCATGGAGGCATCCAGCTAGACAGGTGGTTCTCAGCTGGGGAGATTTGGTGGTGTCTGGAGACGTTTTACTAGAAACAGCTGGGAAGAGGCTGTTGGTCCTTCCTTAGTGAGTGATCCAGGGATGTCACCCATGGTGCTTTTAAGTCCTGGATGGCACACACACAGCAGGAGGGCTTGTCCAGTGCCACGGTCAGAAACCTGGTTTCTAGGCAGTAGAGCCTGACGGCTTTCTAAAGAAAACTGTCTTTAGGGATAGCAGAAGGCTGGAAGAGGGGTCTTGGAGGCAGTATGTGGTCAGCTTTCTGGCTGAATCCAGTTTCTCTTCTCCTCTGGGCAAAAGCTTTGCACAGAGCGGTCCTTTGGGATGGCTGTTATCAGGGAGCCGGAGGAAGGCATTTCCTTGAAACTCGGCTGATCTCTCCATCGCACATCAGTAGCTTCTTAGAAATTGAGGTTTTCCCATTCAGAGTTAAAGAGATTGCGTGAAATACATTCTAATAAAGCTGTGCTGCGCTCCCTCGTGGCTTAGCCTGGCACTCTCTGTGGCCCAGGTATGTCCTTCCTCTTCCCTGCTCCCAGCCCCGAATGTTCACAGGTCGGTTTTGGAGAGGGCAAAGCCAGGGCCCTGAGGGTGACTGTTACTGCGGCGGTGAGCTTGGGGCCCCTGGGGCTGCAGGTCGGACGGTGGCCGAGCAGCTCCTGAGGAGTTGGTTTGGATTCCTGAGTGCCCATCCCAGCTGCGCTCTGAGCACAGCTGCCTCTTTGGGAAGCGTAGCCCAGGACCTCTCACCCCTAGACCACACCTGCTGTCAGCGTCATTGGGATTTTTTTTTTTTAAGAGTTCAGTGCTTGGTTGCCTTGGATTTAGATTTCTTTATTGATCATTCCATAATCTAGGTCTTTTTTTTTTTTTTTTCCTGGTGGAACCGGGGATTGAACTCAGGCCCTTGTGCTTGCCAGGCAAGCGCTTATTTTACTGAG
>NDGM010967595.1:0-10390 GCA_002564305.1 Octomys mimax
AGGAAAGCCAAGTTCCCATCAGGAAAGCCAATGTGACAAGCTTCTCCATGAGGCTGAGCAGTGCATCATATACTCCTTCAGATCCAGGAAGTGATGTACAAGACAAGGTCCAAAGCCTCTCCAAAGTTCATCAGGAAAGCCAGCATGACAAGGTCCTCCAGTAGAACAGCCCAAGAGAACTAGCAGCCTCCAACACCTGAAACAGCTTCTCCAAACAGCATCCCTAACAGCATTTTGGCACTTGTTTTGTTATGCCTTTACCTTTATGCTGCTGTCAACAATCCTCCCCTTGTATGGGCCTCCCATACCCAGCACCATGCTAGTTTAATTCAGCTGGGTGTAATAAATTTACAACTAGTTAAAAATCTACTACAATATCTCAACATTAAATGAGTGAATGTTAAGTTCTCCTTTGGATATGTTGCTACATATTAAAAGACACTATGGATATATGAAGAAAAATTAATGAATAAATGCGATATTTTGTAGTTTTTCTAGTACGCATTCTTCTTTTCATTCTTGTTTGCTTCTAAGATTCTTTCAGAACATTTTTATTGAATACCAAATATATGCCAGGCATTTTATTGTCCACTTGGCATTTATTAATGAATAAAATAGACAAAGATCTTTCCTCTTAATGAACTCACATCAATATTATTTTCAGAATAAAATATGCCAGGGAAATATGATGTCAGGGAAAAAAAATTAAAGACCAAGTTAAATACAGTTTGACAAAGGAAAAGTGGCCAAGAATGAATAATAGTCATGCATGATATGTAATTTGCAGTTTTTAATCTGTAAGACTTCTAACACTTGCATCAACCCCAAAGTGTCTTGGCATTAACACTATATGAAAAGTTAAATTCCATCTGAAGCTCTACTGAGCTGACTACAGGTGGGAAAAAAGGATAAGATTCAGAGAGCTTGGCTATACCTTGAAGTTCACTGAAGGAGAACTTCACCTTTGCAAAGGACTAAATAAAAGATGACCCCTTTCCACCATCGTGAGATAGATGAATGCCATCTCTCTAATCATTGTACATGATGCTGTTAGAGTTAAAAAGTGATTTTTGGATTTGCTCTGTGTGGAAGGATTGCAGTCTTCTCTTTGATACCTGTGGTAGTTTTGAGTCAGCTGTGAGAGGCACCCAGATCTCAAGTGGGCTCTGATGGGATCAGAGATAACTGCTGTACAAGATGTGCAGTTGTGTGCTGAGCTCCCGATTACAGAAGTGGAGCCCTCACATTGCTACTGGGTGACTTGGTTCTTTCTGGTAAGAGAAAAACCCCTTTATATTTAGAGCTCAACAGGAGATTTCTATGGATGAGGAGGGGAGTGAGAACAGTGTCTCCATCAGTTGCTTGCTGTCATTTCAATGATCTGCCATGTAATTATGAGTGTGCTCTAATGAGTCAAGTTTTCTGTGGTGACCTCAAAATGAAGATGAAGAACTCTTGCAATTGCTGCTAAACCCTATGCATTTTTCCAGATAAAACACACTTCAGATAACACTCATCATATACTGCACTAGCCCATTGTTATTAAGTGATTAATATTGTGAAGCAGTAAACATAAGACAATAAACATTTCAAAATGCTTCATAAGAGAAGAGGTAGAATTCTATGGTATCGGAAATATCATAGCAATATATTTCCACAGAAAAAGGTTCTAGGTTTCCTGAGAAGAGTATTGTGGGTGAGCTCTTAACTCTAACAGCATGAATTTCTGTGTGGTTTATTCGGTTTCCTGATTCTTAACTTTTTTGTGAAGATAAATTTAAAATTGTTTTCTGAAAAACAGAAGTGTTAAACAAGTCTATCTAGGGCAGAATTGAGTGTACAGATGGTTCTTTGTTTTCCCCATTTTGATATGAATTTTCCTCATGTTAGGAGGAATAAAATAATTGGGATCTTCTGAAAAACATGCTTTGAAGATTTAAAAGGCTTGGTGGCTTGAAAGCCAGAAGGCAAGGGTAAGATGATTAGAGCTGCACCAACTCCATTTGAAATTAATACCAATTGTCCTTCTAAAATACTATTTATTCAGTATTTATATCAACACTCAATTCAGCGTTTATTGATGGACTGTGTGTAAGACTGTTGCATGGAATTTAAAAGAAAGTCAAAGGAGAACAAACAGAAATTCTCTCAAAGCAAGCTCAATATTTACAAATCACAGTGACAGTTGATAACATCTGATAATGACTCAAAGCAGAAAGCAGCATGGTGCACACTCCACCACAAGTGTGAGAAGAAGGCAGAAAGAACACACAGGAAAAAGTGATTAAAATACTTACTAGAGTTTTCCACTAGGCCTTAAAGAAAGATTTATGGATGTATAGAACTGGGCATATATTTTGCACATCATAGACTGAAGGAATACCATAGGAAAAGCAGTGTATTCCTAGGCAAAGCATAGTCCAAAAGAAGTGAGCTATGGAAATTGTGTGCTTTAGCTGTATGTTTGGAGGAGGTGTGGTGGAAGCGGGATATGAAGACCTTTGAGTGTCATGTGTCTTATGCATGTCCCAGTAAATAGTTTGACTCTGGGGCAAAATAACAAGCTAATTTGAGGCATCTGAGTTGAAGAAAATTCAGGGCATGCAATAGCAAAGAAAGTAAGTACGGGAATCAAATACAAAATGTTGCATCACTGAGTTGTCATTGGTTTTACAAGAAAACAAAGTTGAGTGTGAGGTCAAGCAGGAAGTCTCTCCAGAGTCAGAGGCCATATGGAACAATCACATCACAAAATAATCTGTCACACAGTGGAAGGTGAGTGATTTATCTCTTAGATACACTGCATTTTGTATATGTCATAGATAAAATCCAACCCAAGTGTAGTGAAAATGCTCCAAAATTAGACAATGATGATTATTAGGCAATTCCATGAATATATTAAAAATCACTAAATTGCATTAGAAAGGTAAATCTGATGATATGTGAATTGTACAACAAAGTTCTGAAAAATGAATTTATCACATAATACACTGTGGACTTTTTGGTCTCAAGTAATTTCAGTGTAGAACTTAGAGATTTTGTAGGTTCAGCAAAAAAAAAAAAAAAAAACAACCCAGCAACCCAGATAATCCAGTCTCAGTTCTTAACTTTATGGACAACTGAGACACCTGTCAGTATAAGACAGTGAGGTGAAAGTGACTGATATAGTGGCCACAGCTTTGTGACTTAAGCCCTCTGTTTTCCCACAGTAGGTATTCAGGCCAGGAGACAAACCAGTTGGGAAAGGTTCAGAACAAGAGGCAAGAATGCTGCATGCCTTACAAATAGATTGAATTTTAGTATCGTGTATTATGAGGTTGCAAGAGAACAATTTTCTTTAAAGCTATCATTGACATTGTCTGGTTTCACAGCATGATGTGTGTGGGAAAACAGATACCCTAGACTCTTTATTTTATGAAGTGGATTTCTATGAAGACTTCCCATGTTGCTTAGTGTAGCCACTAAACACCTAGTTCATTATAACTATCACTGCATCATGCTGATCAGATAGGCATCGTTATCATTTGGTTTTCCTATCCCTTGCTTTCTACCTGCATCTGAGCCTAATTAATCACAAGGGACTGTTTTTATAATGATTTCAATGAACTTCACAACTTCTTAACTCACTTGTCACCAATAGTCAGGTTTCTTTGCTTTCAGAAAGAGAGACAATGCAATTTCAAATTACCATTTTGATCACTTACTTTTGAGGATGGCTTCTGGCATCTATTGTTGTGGGTCAGATTTCCTAGAAAACAGAAGCTAATATAATCTTCCTTGTAGGGAATCAAAAGTGAAAAGAAAGGAAGCAAAACAGCAATGAAAATAAAGTCAAAGATAATGTAGTACTGATATCTTTGCAGCTTTAAAAGAGAAGATAGCTGGTGGGTGTGTCATATGTGATGTATCTGGAGAGACCGTGTGTAGTTGCTGCATTTTGGATTAGATCATTCCAGGAAAGAAGTCTTACAATCTCCAGCAAGAGAAAAAAAAATTCATCTTCCAGCTCATTTCTTCTCACTAAAGTTTGTCCCACAGAGTCCTAGTCTCATCCTTTGGGATTGTATCACTCACGTTCTCTGGGATGCCAAGAAATTTTGAGCCCTATTAAAATATTTGAGGATATATATATAGCCTTAGACACTCTACGCTTTCCAGCTAATTGAATGCAGTGTATGTAGAATTCCAGCTTTGTTATTGGAAAAGTCTGAGGAATCACAGGTGATGAGAAATAAGGTGATGGTGGTAGATTTTGGCACTTGATGACCATATATCCAAAGAAATACATCCTATCCCCAGTACATGATTCACAGAAATGGTCACTGTATGAGAATGTATTTGGATATCTTCAAATAGGACTTATTAGAACAAATTTCTGGTCTATATCCAACCTTTGAAAAACTTTCCAGGATTTCATTGGCTATAGATAACTCAATAAATGAATATATATTCTTGGATATTAATGCACGAACTAAATATACATCATTTAATGTTAGGAAAGTTTTATTCATTGTTGTTTGATGGATACTATGGGCATTCAATTCATTTATTAGGGTTTATAATAAAGTATTTATCATGTGTCCATTTGAGATCATCTTATACCATTATGCTGCTATCTTACCTTTGTTATGACTTATCTTGGAGCACAAATATTCTTAATATTTTATTTGAGGAGTGTTGGCTACACTTTGAGAAAGAAATTTTAAGGTATTTTTTTCTATGTATTTAGTACAGAGTCTACAGGGTCTCACTACGTAGATTGGCCTCATAGTGATCCTCCTGTTTTCAACCTCCCAAGCGCTGAAATTACAGGGGTGCATCACCACGCCCATCAATCACTGGCTCAATGCACTCCAAGGGGTGGGGCTAGCACAGCATGCTGAGAAATTTTAAGTTTTTCATGAAATTTTTAAAAAGCAAAATTTCTCAGTGTGCTGTTTTCAAAGATTCTATCTTTTTAGGGATTTTTATAGTGCAAAACCACTAGGTGATGCAGATCTAAGATGGGAAACTGGGAACTTGCTAGGAGGGAATGAGGTGGGACAAAACTATGGGCAACCAATAGAATTACAAGCATAATTGCTACATAAGATTGGGAGTCACATAGCAAGCAAACATGAATATAAAACAGGGGCTTTTGCTGTAGGTGGTTGGGTTAATGACGCTTCCGGAACTTTTACAAGGTGATTAATACCTATTTAGAATACCAATTGCAGATGTTTATCTCTATGGAGGTGGGTGGCTGGATTTGCTTAATCTTTTGTCTTGAGGTCTGGCCCACAGCTAGAGTGTCTGTCTTTCACACAGTTGCAAGTTATCTTGTCTTATTGGTTCCTTTGAGGGCCTATCCCTGTCTGACTGCCTATAATATTTCTATCTAACTCAGCAGCCTACAACGGTATGATACCTTCAATTCTTCTGGAAATATACCCAGAAGGAGAATAGCTGGATTGAATGGATCAAATGGGACCTGTAGCCCTAGTTTTTTGAGGAATGTCCAAACAGAGTTCCACAATGGTTTCACCAGTTTACATTATATATATATGATATATATATGATATATATATGTGATATATATATGATATATATGATATATATCATATGAGGATAAAGAATAAATAATATTCAATTAGCAGAAATCTTATTGTTGATTTCAGTTGATAATAGACATTCAAGTCCAAAGGTGATTCTAAAGCTGAGTAAATTTGACTACTTCATTAATGGTTGTAAATTTTCTGTAACAAAGAGCACAAAGATTTGTTGTTATAGTGTACTGAGTCTATAAGGAGTGGATTTTGTAATTACAGCCTACTTAGCAATCTATAACCAGTGGTCTTTCCTGTGTGCTATATTAAATTAATGGTCTAGAGCATGACATAACTACTCATATACAGACAAAAATGAAGGCTTATAATGATTTGGTAGTCCTACATAGGTGGATGTTAAAGGAAAACTTAAACTTTGTATATGGTGTGCATACATTTTTTAAATGTCAGCTCTCCTTTTTATGATTCCACAAGATTTACTGAATAAGTGAGTCTATCTTAGGTATAATAAATGTGTACTTATACCACATGGAAGTGCCTCCCTGCAGTGAGGAGAATTTATAACTTAATAAATAATATTTGGGGTAAGCAGTATAGCTCAGCAGACTAAGCACCTACTTAGGCAAGCACAGGCATCAGGGTTCAGTCCCTGGCACTGCATGCTGCTCTGGCCCAAACCTGGGATGCACTGAGCTGGCCACCGAGTCTGGGTGTGGTGGTGCAAGCTGCAATCCCAGTGCTGGAGAGGCTGCAAACAGAAGGCTCACTATGAGTCTGAGCTATGTAGTGAGACCCTGTACCAAATGCATAAAAAATATGGTAATAATACTAATTTTGGTTACTATTTTTATTACTTATGGGAGTGGCTTGCAGGTGTTTAGGCAAGCAACAATACAAGCATTCCTATTTTGGAGTTGCTTTCATAATTTCACTTTCATGTAGTTCACTGTGATAATAAAAATGCCAGTAGTTTTTGTATACTATATGTGTAACCTGCAAGTTTTCTGAATTAGTTCTAACAGTTTTTAAGTAGCATCTTTAAGGTTTCTATATATAAAATCATCTTTACAGCACTCAAAGACAATTTTACTTATTCTTTTTTGATTTGCGTGCTGTTAGTTCTTTTTATTGACTAATTTCTCTAGTTAGGCCTTCCAGGACTATACTGAACAAAAATGACATGAGGGGGCACCCTTGTCTTGTTCCTGATCTTAGTAAAAAAAACCTTTTGGTTCTTAAGAATCGAGCATGATGTTAGTCATAGCCTTGTCAAAAATGACCTTTATTCATTGATGGCATTAAAAATTGCTCACTTCAAAATAGTGACTGAGCAAAGTGGTTTCTTTCAAAATTTGTCCTCATGAATATCGTTTAAGAAACTGCTGGCTAAATTTTTTAAAAATTGCCTTTTAAATGAATTGATCTCAGGACTTACATTAACCTTGGATATATGACACTTTATTCGGTATGGTACTGGTGTGTGTGTGTGTGTGTGTGTGTGACTATCTCTAAATAATTTACATTGAAGCCTTATTTGTGTTTTTAAAATCACAACTCCTTTTTCAGTTTTTTGTGTTTTTGATATAAGGAAAACTATTGTTTACATATATGTGTGCATATATTTTTCATTTTTTTCTGTCATCTCTCCTTTTTATGATTCTCCAAGATTTACTGAATAAGTAAATCTATCTTAGGTATAGCGAATGAGCCTTCTTATTACAGCTTGTATCTCTCTGTATCCTAGACAGTAGACATTTTAGAAAACTGTTAACTATATGAAATCTGTTGATCTTAACCCATGAAGTTGGTAAGATTATTTGTTGAAATAAATGCTGCCTTTTGCTGTTAAAGATTATTTTTATTGCATTATTTTATTTATTCCCACTCATCCAGCTGAGATAATTTTCATGGTAAAACTCACTGAAGTGTAGCAAACTGTTTTAAATTATATTTGTGAGGTACAAATAACAGATACCATCTGTGGTGTATATTTAGATTTCCAAATCTTCATTCTTTTGGGGCATTGTATTTTCCAAGACTTTTTCTTCACTAAGTCCTTGCTGAAGGCAAAAGAATATCACAGTGCTTACAAATCTTCAAGGGTTCATCTCTATCAAGTTGAAGAATCTCACAGCATTGTAGTTCTTCACAACTCAGTGGAATATTTTCCTTGACATCTCATCAGGTGATATTTTATGACTATTCTATTGTCCCCCCCATTATCAATACAGATTCTTCTTACTTTCTTAACAATAGAAAGTCCAAAGTGAAAGCATCTTTGGCTCACTGTTAAGCATATTATATTAAAGAAACAAACAAATTTTCCTGACCTATTTTTAAACTTATCACACATGTGGATGGTTTCTATCTTCATACTACTGCATAATTGAGTGAAGTCACTTCAAATACTATTCTTCTCTCAAGAAGAAAAAAGGAAATTCTGAGGTGACTTTGAAAATTTTTTTTCTCCCCTGAGAGTAAAATCAGTAAAGTGTAAAACAGTGGCATACTCTTGGGCAGTATAGGAAAAATAAGACAGCTAGAGAAGAGACAAGGAAAACCATCATTTTAAAACTATACTTTTAATAAAAACTACAGGCTCAGCACATGAACCTTGTTGCTATAGTTTAGGCCAAAAGGCCTCCTGAGCTCACAGGCAGGGCATGCAATGGTGACTGCATGATAGGAAGTGCACAGAAAACTGGGATGTAGCTCAGTGGTAGAATGCTTGTCTACAGTATACATGGCTCTGGTTTTTATTCCTTGTGTGGCAAAAATGAATATAAAATGAAAGT
The DNA here is from genome assembly GCA_002564305.1 of Octomys mimax. Classification (NCBI taxonomy): domain Eukaryota; kingdom Metazoa; phylum Chordata; class Mammalia; order Rodentia; family Octodontidae; genus Octomys; species Octomys mimax. The sequence goes on from NDGM010967595.1 coordinate 8,342, forward strand.
GCACAGAATATCACATGACAAAATCTTTTCTTTTTTTATATATTTGGTACAGGGTCTCACTACACAGCTCAGACTCCTAGTGTTATCATCCTCCCTGGTGCTGGGATTATAGGCCTGCACCACCACACCCATTCTCAATCTCTATCTCAGTGTGCCCCGGAGGTGGGGCCAGCATGGCACAGTGGGAATCGAACCCTGGTCCCTGCATCTGCCTAAGCATGTACGTTAGTCTGCTGAGCTATCTGGCCATCCCTAAAATAGTAATTTTCAAATAAAAAAATTTGTTGAAAACTAAAATTAGTGAGCATAAATTGTTTTCTCTATTGTTATACTCATTTGTGCTTCAGTATACAAATATAGATACAGACAACCAAGTCTTTTGTTGTTCATTTGTTCCTAGCATAAGAGATTTCAAATTATTTTCCTTTGCCACATCTTTGATTTCTCCTCCTTCCCACTGATTCTAAACCAACTAAGTACACCAGGATGCTTTTCTTTGTTCTATTTTGAAACTTTCCTAAGATATACAATAACTCTTAATTGCCTGATTTAGTGAAGGCAGTGAATCTCATGTCTTTCAAGATCTCTCGGCTGCATCTTATATTTTTGACATCATACACTTTATTGAATCTCTTCTTTGCTTTCTGGGACACAATACTGTACTTTGTAATCTTGGCACCATGCTGTGAGTCTATACTTAATATTTTTCTCACTTATGTTCTCTCTCTGAGTCATTTTTTTTCAAACTCCTGTAACTCCACATATCCTGTAGAAGTATAACCTATCAGGCATGTAGTTTTATGCCAAGCAGAATATCTGAATTATGGACACATTATTAACTGTAGTCCTGGCAACATATATATCATATGCTAATCCTTATAAGCTTTCTTTCATAAGCATTTATTCCTATTTTTGTTAAAAGAACTATTATCTTCTACATTCTAATGTCTAAAGCTTAAATTGTCTTTCACTTCAAAGCTCTGTGTCACTGGAGTCCTTCACATCTTTTATAATTTTTATTTCTCATTTGTCATTTCTCATTTAGACTGTTCATTAATCCCCCACCTACTGTTTTTCTATTTTATATATATTCTCCATTCTCCACAGTTGTAAGTGAATAGTCCTTCAAATAACAAATGAGTAACTCATCTTAAATTGAATTTGATGTATGAAATAAAATATCAATTGGTTTTCATAAAACTGAAAGTTAGTTGTTCAAAATCTATTTACCAAATACTTCTCATTTGAGTTGTGATGTCTATATTATTATAAAATCAATTCTTGCACACAATTGGATCTCTTTGTGAGTAATTCTTTTCAACCTATTAATAGTTTTGCTTATCTGAGGATAGTATTACACTACATTACATTTTATGTATTTGTAATATAATATTTTATAATCCTAGATTCTTCACATCAATGTGTCCTTTATGAATCATACTGTGATAATATTCATTGCAGTAGTCACTTGCTGATTTCATTTCAAATCATATTGTCAATGCCTTCCAAAATATATTATTTGAAATGCCTTTAATCCATGGTATAATATGGAGAGAATTCATGTTTTATGCATACTGTTGATTTTTAATAATATGGTATTACAACTCATTTATTCTTTCAAATCTTCATGTTCTTAAATGAAGATTTGTAGTTTCTTAATAGATTTCATGTCAGAAACAAGAAAGGATTAAAGGGTCCCCGTTTGCTACTTTCTTTATCAAGGTAATATTGCAGAAAGAATATTCTCCTCTACTAATTATAACTGAGAGTTAGAAATGGAAAGTTATTTATCCCTACCTCTTCTCTCTGCAGCACAAATTGTCTATGATTCCAGTTGCTCATCTCTGAGCTACGAGAACAGTGATGGAGAGCCTTCTAGAGACCAAGTTCCCAGAGCTGCAGCACACAATTCACATATCTATTTATTTATTTATTTATTTATTTTTTAATTTTTTCTCAGATTATTATTATTATTATTATTATTATTATTATTTTCTTCTTTCAGCGGTTTATTCAGGACCCTTGAACAATCTTGATTCTTCTCCCTCT
>NDGM010967613.1:0-12918 GCA_002564305.1 Octomys mimax
TTTTGCAGAACTGGGAATTGAACTCAGCCCCTTGCACTTGCCAGGCAAGCGCTTATTCCCCTGAGCCATCTTCCTGGCCCTGCATGTTTAATGGGTGCTTCACCCACGAGTAACTGGGTTACTGACAATGTTCTACTACCTCGTACCATGCTGTAAACATCTCGCTACCATTTCTTTTAGATCCTTGTATCATTTTCTAGGGTGCACCCTAGACATTTTTTCCAGTACTGGGAATTGAACCCAGGACCTTCTCAGTGAACCGCATCCCCAGCCCTTTTTTGAATTTTTTATTTGGAGATGCTAAATTGCCTTGGCTGGGCTAGAACTTGCAATTTTCCTGCCTCAGCCTCACAGAGTGCTGGTATTAGAGGCAACATCACTCCCACCTTCTAATTCTTTTCCTCAGTACAGAGAAGTATAATAGAGTTGGGCATGGTAGCACACTCCTATAATCCCGACTGTTCAGGAGACTGAGGCTGGACGATCTCAAGTTTGAACCCAGCTAGGACAACTTAACACAATCCTGTCTGAAAAGAAAAATTAAAGAAAAGAGCTAAGGTTGTAGCTCAGAGGCAGAGCAAGTGTGAAGCCCTGGGCTCAATCAATCCCTAGTCCTGAAAAAATTATAGTGATTTTAGTATATTTTCCTTGTGTAGTGGTATTTCAAACATATATCATTTTTGCATATATATGTATATATATGTGTGTATATATATATGGAGTCTTCTATCACCTGTAAGTAAGTGCAGTTTCATTTATTTCATCCCCAATCCTAACATTAATTTGTTTTGTCATCCTGCTGCCCAAGAGAGTGCTTTCTATACACCAGTGACAATTGTAGGCACTCAGGTTTCATCCCAAATTTGTGGCAATGTTTTCAGAATTTTATGTATAGCATTAATATTTGTTTCCTGATGTTGTAATTTTTCAAGTACAGCAGAAGAAAGCAGATCAACCTTAACTCCGTCTGCCTATGGTACGTTCTGTACAAGTGTCTTCTATATGGGTTTCGATAGTCTACACATCCTTTAAACACTGATTTTTCTTATGACACTCACAAAAGTTTTAGTTTTCCTTTCAAATAATTAGCACTAATATGATAGTGTGGGTCACACAATCCAATAGTGCAGGCCCTGAGTTTTCTGTCAGAGAAATAATAATTACATAAATTTTATCATTAAATGACTATGTAAATACATTTTTTGAAATATGTCATATGAGGGTTAGGGAGATAGCTCAGCATCAGTGTAAGCGCCTGCCTGGCAAATGCAAGGTCCCAAGTTCCATCCCGGGTGCTGCAGAAACAAACAAACAAACAACAACAACAACAAAAGAAACACAATATGAGAGTCTGTTTTGCAGTGCTTGAGTTTAACTCATTCATATTTTGGGTATTAGAGATGTGCTTGGACTTTTTCCTGGTATCTTGTGCTTAGAGTTTCTCCTCTCTTCTTCCTCCCCTTCTTCTCCTTTTCCTCCTCCTCTTCTCCTTTTTCCCCTTCTCCTCTTCCTCTTCTTCTTCTTCTCCCCAACCAGCCTCTCTTGTCCTCCTAACATAGAAATCTTTCACGCTTTCCACTACCCAGGATCTTCTGAACACTTTTTCTAACTTCCCTTGCTCAAAGAAACTTCCAGTCTTCTGAGCTGCTTGCCCCCAGAGACTCACACAGGGAGCCTCCCCTGCATCCAGGGTGTAGCCGTGGGACCAGGCAGGCGCACCAAAGATCTTGTAAAATTAGGCCCAGGGAGGGAGCCAGGGCCTTTCTGGCCACAGGCGTAGTGGCTGCAGCTCCCCAGCAGCAGTGGCCACACTGTGGCCCATGGAGGGCTGCGATGTCCCTGCCTAGAGAGGGGCACGGGGGCAGCTAGGACCTTGTGTGTAGAGCCTGCTGTGCCTGCTAAGCACTGTTTGTGTCATCCGTGCCCCAGCCCTTGTCACGTCATTGTGCAGATCCTGTGACTTGCCCAGGGTTGTTTAATACATTCCATTTCTGCTTCAGCAGCCAGATGAAGTTGTTATTTTTCTTTCCGGAAAACTGGCTCTCAATTTTCTGACCAAAGATGCTTCTTCCGGACCCTATCAACTCAAATTTATTGAAATGGACTGATATATTTTACTGACCTATGTGATTATCAACATTTCTGGCATCATTTAATTTCTCTGGATTCGCTTTTCTCCTTGTATTGTCCTTTAGGAGTTCTTCCTGCCAAGGTCCCTGGTTGGGAATTTGAAGCATATCTGAAAATTCTGGTTTCATTTCTGCCCTTGGAAGAAAGCTCATTCCTGGTGCAGAGTTCTGGGCTCAGAGTGACGCGGGATTTCCCCTCTGCACTTAGCAGCTGCCCTCCAGCCATCTGCGTGCATTGGGGCTTGTGCAACAGTCTGACTTTTATGTTTTTATAAGTAATTCATATTCTTTTCCCTTGGCAGCTTCTCTCTTTTCTTGATCTTTGATGATCTGAAGTTTCACTCTGTGTGTGTGTGTGTGTGTGTGTGTAGTACGTGCGCATGCCTGCACGCACAAATTGTTCACACATTCTACTCAGCATTGGGTTGGTTAGCCCGCCTCTGGGGTTGCTAATTTCAGTCATTACTTGGCTTTATTCCAAAGGGTTCGCATTGCCTCTTTTCTCAGTTGCTTGTCCCAGCCCTCTGGGCCTTTTCTTTGGTTGTGTTACCTCAGAGTGTTGGGATAACATTTCCTCCGCAACGCTTCGTTTCTGGTCCTTGTCCTCTGTGAAGGGGAAGGAATTCTCCGGGTGTGCTCCAAGTTGTCAGCTGCTCCCTGCAGGCAGCCACGTGGAGGCGCTTCCTGCAGTGCGAGCCACAGACGAAAGAGAGCAGCCTCTGCTCGACACTCCTGCTTCCCTCAAGCCTGGCTGTGGCTTCCTTTTAAAAGAAACAGTTTACCACGTCGAGTCCAAAGACAGCTGTCTCTTCTGACTCCAGTCTTAGCTATGCATTTAGGACTTTGTGTTCATGTGTCTTTGTTTACTGCATCTAAGAACAGACCAGTAGGTGACCGTGCTGCTGCCGTGACGGTGACCTTATTCTTGTCTACTCCATGACGCAGTAAGACGCGACAGGCCCGGCTACCTCCAGCTCCACGCCGAAGTGGGGGCGGCAGAGCTACCCCCGGTCTCTGGTGCTGTCCTCCGTGGTGTGCTGACGGCACCGGGAGGGTCTTCTCGGTCTTCTCTTGCGCGCCCTGAGCCCTCCCTTCTGCTGCCTGCTGTGGAGGTGACTGTGTGAGGACCGCCTCGTAAAGGGATCCGTGCTGGACTCTCGGATGGGCTCACAGGAATACAGGCTTTTATAAGAGAGAAGGTCTGGCCCCTGCTGGTCTGTTGCTTCCTCTCCCTGCTTCCCGCCCTGTGGTGGTGTTTGCCTTCCGGGACTCACGAGGTTCCGGTGCAGTGCTCTGGGGCTTCCAGAACTGTGAGCTAACAAACCTCTTTTCTAATTTATAAACTGCCCCTCTCAGGTCTTTTGTGATAGCAACAGAAAACTGGAACAGTCCATCTGCGAATTTTCTTCTAAGCCTCCATGTGGGGCCCGTGGATCTTGCAGCAGCTGTTCCCAAACTACTGGCTCTTGAACTTTAATGTGCATCGGAATTACCCTGTGGGCTTTTTGAAAATGGATTTCTGGGCCCTACACTAAGAGTTTCTGATTCTGTAGGTCTGGAAGCGGCCTTCAATTTGACATTTCTAAGCAATACTTAGGGGATGCCAGAGACAGCCATGCGGAGAATGGCCCGGTCTTCCCAGCCTCAGCTTGAGTTCCGAGCTGTCCAAACCGGGAACCTGACTTACTCACTCCAGGAGTCTGCCAGCCGGAGTGTTGCGAGCGGCATGGGGTCAGGGGAGGAAGAGCCATGCGGATGCTCGCAAATGCATTCGTAAAATTTAACTGTTATTTTAAGGTGCTAGATTTTTTTTCTTCCAAGAGGATGAAAGTACATGTGGTTTAAAAATCACTACTTTCCGCCCTTCTGTCATTATCTCCAGCTCTACCTGGAGTAACGGATTTTGGGAATTAGCTGGCATCTGCTACAGCCACCCAGAGAACACCGGCATCACACACCCTGGATCAGAAGGACCTCCAAGGTAGGAAACGGAAGGACTTCCGCGGTCTCAAGCGGCGTCACAGGGTCCAGATGGAAGCAACCAGTTCCAGGAGCCCTGCCCATCTGTGTCCTTAGTGGGGGTGACTCAAGCAGCTCTACGGGGCCCAACCTCCTGCTGGCTCCCAGCCTCCACGGTCCCACAGTACAATGTAGATCAAAGAAATAATTAACATTTTATGGGTGGCCCGGCATCTCTCTTTGTGTATGCCATTTACTAGCTTGGCATTTTAGATATGGGAAATCTGAGACATGTGTTAAAATGTAAGACTCTGTGAAGGTGTAGGAGGAAGGCACCGCATAGAGTAAAGGCGAGAAGTGCGTGGTTCTCATAGCAACCATGCTTTGGAGCGCCCCGCAACAACCTGGCCTCTCCAGCGTTGCCTGCCTCTTGGCAAGGGGCACCACCCTTCTCCATGTTGCCCAAGCCAGAGACTAAAAGGAAACATGGACACCGCCTGTCTTATCAGCATGCCTCACACGGAGCGCGTGCACACACACGCGCGCGCACACACACGCTCTCCCGCTCTCTTTCTCACTCACAAAGCCCTCTTTCTCTAGTCTTTCAAACACCTCTCGGTCCATCTGCCGTCCTCCATCTCCCGCCTCCCTTTGCCAGAGCTCCTGCATCCATTCTGGTGCTCACAATCTGTTCCATACTTGGCAAGGAGATTGGCATGTATTTAGTATTTTTTACAGCACATCTATGTCATCGGCAACTCTTCTCACCAGAAGGACAGTAGCTTCAGACCTCCCTGAGATGCCTTTTCTCACCAACCAGCTTGGCAAGGATGCAGGCAGTTTGATGATGCGGTTGATGGAGGAGAAGGAACTGACACTTTTATCTGTTGCCGATGGCTGGGGAAGCAAGGGGGCCTCTAGCCAATCCTGCCATCACCATGGTAATTGACCACATTTATCGAAATTACACATTCTCATACTTCGACTCACTTGTAGAAATTTATCTTACAGCACAAAATGTTATATGGTGATGATGATTCATTGCCCTGAGGTTCATAATAGCAAGTGCTTGGAAACAACCTACATGTTCACCAGGAAGGGGTGCCAAGGGTCCGTTCATATAATGGAATTCTATGTAGCTGTGAAAAGCAGGAAAGCAACAGACAAGAGGAGATGTAGACCCAGAAAGTGTCTCCTTGGAGAATATGCTGCCGTCAGCTCCTGCTGTGGTTTGGGGACGGAGTCCAACACTTGTGTGCTGAATGACTGACCCTCAACCCCATGGGGCTTCTGGGAGTGGGTGAAATCCTTAGGGTGTGGGGTCAAGGGATCCCACTGTGTTATTGCCCTTGGTGGGGCCCCTGGCCCCTGGTCTCCTGTCTGTGCTTCCTGGCTGCCATGAGGTGAGGCACTGTGCTCTACCAGGCACTCCTGCCATGATGAGCTGCCTCTCCACAGGCCCAGGCAAGAAGCCAGCTGGCCACAACTGAATCCTCTGAGACCATGAGGTGGAGTCAACCTTCCTCTTAAGTTGACTGATCTCAGGTATTTGTCACAACAGTGGAAAGCTAAGATAGTTATCGCAGGATAACTAACTTTGCATAATTAGTTACCCTCAAAATGTGATGCTTGAAATGATAGCATTTATCATCCCCACCTTCTGTAAGTCAGAGATGTGGGAGAGGCTGAGCAGGACTCCGCTGGTCCTTGGTCTCTAGGAGGCTGAAGTTCAGCTCTAGGGAGGCTGCTGCAGTCTCCCAAAAGCTTGGTGTGGAGGAGAATGTGTGTGTGTGTGTGTGTGCGTGCGTGCGCGCGCTCATGGTCTTGGCTACCAGTGGGCCTCAGAAGGGCCACTCAGAGTTCACGCCCATTGTGCCGTCATACCTGGGATCTTACCACGAGGCTGTCCTGGATGGGCCTTAGTGGCTGCTGATTTGAAGACCCAGAGACCAGGAGAGGGAACCCCAGGTGGAAACCGCAGTGCTTTTTGTAACCCAGCTTAGAAGTTGCATCCTTTCACTTCACTTGAATCCTGTTCATTGGGATTAAGTCAGAGCACAGCCCGCAGAATACAGAAGGGCCCAGGCCTCAGGAGGTGTCGACACCTTCGCACATTCCAGGGGCTTTCCTTGTTCTTCCTCCGGAGGAGCAGGTCTGGCCTGCCACTTGCGTAGCACTTCTACCTCTCCAGCCCCTTCCACATAAGCTTCTCCTCTGCACCTTAAAGGTGCTGTGTTCCTGACCGCTTCAAGGGCTTTGCGCATGCTGTTCTGTAAGTGGATCTCCAACTCTCATGCGAGTGACAGTGTCCCCTCTCCCACTGTGAGGTCTCAGAGCGTTGTGAACCACCTCCCTTTGGCTTGCCTGATTTGTAATTCTTCCTTGTTTGAGAGATTATTGGATTGTTGCCCATCTCTCCCAGAAAGCCTTGAGGCAAGGAGCATGTCTGATTTTATTTCAGTGGTACCCCTAATGCCTGTTATGAACTACAGGATGTGGTAGTTCATTGTAAGTGTCAATTTGACTGGATTAAGGAATACCTAGAGAACTGGGTGTGTCTGTGAGATTTCCAGAGGTTGTTGGCATGGGACTAAGAGGGGCACGAGTTGTCCTCCATGCAGACATGTACCGTCTGATCCACTAGGAGCCCGGAAGAAAGGGAATTGCTCCATCTACCCCAGGTGCACTTTCTGCCCTTACCCTTGGGCATCAAAATTCCAGATCCCAGCTTGGGATTCTAGGAATTGCACAACCCACTTCCCAGGTTTTGAGACTGTTGAGCTTGGACTGAGTGACAGTGCCTACAGCCCAGGTGCCCCAGCTTGAGAACAGCCTGCTGTGAGGCTGCCCAGACCCCATAATCACAAGAAGTAACTCCCCCAGCAAACCTCCTCTCCTCTGTGGTTGTGTTTCTCTTTCCCTCCTTGTTGGTCCTTTATCTCTGGAGCACTCTGGCTAAATACATATGATATCCACCCGATAAATACTAGGTGAGCGAATTTATTCTATTCCTTGAATTATTGTTTTCTCTAGCTTGTCTCTAATTCAGGCTCTGAACCTATAAGATGTGGATGTTCAGAAGGGTGCCTGCCTCACAGTACTGTTGGATTAATAATGCAAATGTCTGTATATGTGATGCACAGAACAGTGTCTTCCTCTTTTTCACTTCGACATCGAGGGCTGTGTAAAATTCATATTTTCTGCATTCTCTATTTACCATATCTTTTGCTTGCAGTTTTCCTATAATAGAAGGAACATGTAGAATATATATTTATATATTCATGTGGACACAAATAATTGCTTCTAGTCAGAGTTCCAGCAGGAAATAGATGATACTTCCAGTAGGGGTGAACTAAGATTCTAGTAAAAAGACTACTTAGAAAGGGGGGCGGTGTTGACCAAAGTCAACACTCTGAGGAGAATAGCACTGGAAGCTCCCAGGCCCAAAGAAGCAAGGGCAGGGAGCCATGGCTAGAATCCATGACACCAGCGCTTGTGGAAGAAGGAGCCTGTGGCCTTCAGCAGGTGCGCATGGCCAGCTCGCCGTGCTGGAGAAGGAAGACTGGGGAGGTTATGGGGGTCACCATGGGATCACTTCTCCAAACCAGTATTTCTAGCTGGGCAAACCTACCTGGAAGCCAGAGGAGCCTGCAGGTACAGCCCACATGGGTCAGCTCCCTGGCTGCACAGCAGGGAGGGGAGGGGGCAGTAGCTGGGGGTGGGGCAATATTGCGTGCAGCCCCTGCTTTACTCTCCTGTTGCTCATCTGGGTGAGGAGATCCCATCAGCCACCCTGTTATCGCACAGTCGTGCCAGCCCAGTTGTACTCTCACCTGGAACCTGAACTGACCACCTGCTTTGCTTGGAAGAGGAAGTTGGGGGGGGGGCAGTTAACACAGAGCTACCAGGTGCTAGGAACCACATTGTTTGGCGGTAGTCTGCATGCACATCTGGAATACTCCCGAGCCACATCTGCCACAGCAGCTGCAGTCAGAGTCACATCCACTTTATGACAGTCTGTTCTTAATTTCTAAGATTCATGCAATGTGTGCGCAGCACAAAAAGACGAATAGAACAGAGCTATGACTGGCATCACACCCTGCACTGCTCCTGTCTTCCATGGTAACAGTGATCTCTGAGCCCCTGGGCTCAGAGAGGAGTAAGGAAAGTGGGGAGAAGGTGGTTCCCTCATCCCAAGGGTCAAAGGATCATATTGAGACCCTAATGGGCTGCTTGTCTATTCCTATAGTGCACTGCAGAACTAGGGAGTGACCATAGGGGGCGCTGCAGAGTCAGATCTGGGCCAAAGCTGCATTATTACCTATTACCGTGGGGAGCTTTTGGTAATCAGGTAATAATGGCGCTTTGACATATTGTTTTCCTCAGAATTCTCTAAAAAGATTTAATATCATTTCGGAGCCCATGTCCAGAAGTTCCCCAGAGCCTCGGCAGTTTCCTTTTCCTGAAAACATGTTACCCTAGTCAATGACCAAAGACCTCTCTAGGGAAGAATTGAAAGAGGATGATTTGCAGCATACAATTGTGACAGTGTCACAGGGTCCGTCTTGAGGGACAGTCAGCCTCCCCTACAAGCGAGGCACTCTGGATTTGTAAGCTGGCTTCATTCTGGAAAATTGACTGCAATTCATTTCCTCCCTGCAATGTGTGACAGTTCCAATCAGGGTGAACTGGTGTTGTTTTCAGGGCAGAGATTATCCACTGTACTTGGTTGCTACTGAGGGGCTGTAATATGGCCTGAATGGTTTCTTTTCAAAGAAAATGATTGTTATTGGTACATTTTACGTATACATACTAATCACATTCATCATAAGGAACTTACACTTGTGCATGACATAACTTGATTCTTTTCTCCTCCATTCTCCCACTCTCCCTTCAATCCCCTTCTTGTTTACAAAAGTGTTGTTTCTACTTCTTCCTTCTTTTCAAATTATTTTTAGTCTTTCCTTCCTTTCTCCATCCCCACTCCAATTTAAGTGTTTGTGCCCCATAAAATTCATATGGTGAATCCCAACCATCATCGTGAAGGTGACGAGGTCACCCCAGGAGTGGGATTAGTGCCCTCGTAGGAAGAGATACAGAATTTGCTTCCTCTCTTTTTGTCCTCCTATGAGGCCACGGTGAAAAGGCAGACATTTTATGCCAGGAAAAGAGCCCTTCCCGGTCCCAGAATCTGCTGGATCTTGGGCTTTTTCATCTTTGGGACGATGCAAAGTAAGGGTCTGTTCTTTATAAGCCACACAGTTCATGGAGTTTCGCTAGACTGTCCTGAGTGGACTGACAAGGAGGCTGATCTAGGTCCAAGGTGTTGGCAGAGCAGGAGCTCGGCGTGGTAGCCAGTAGGTGCCTCTTTCAGCAGTGGCCATAGCAACCACCACTTTGGCTGCATGTATAGCCTTCTGTGCCATGGTGGCTTCTCTTCATGGTCCTGTGTGACCTGGGCTTCCGGAGGACGTCCATCAGCTGTCACCAGTGGTTCCACATGTGCTGTGCCCTGAAGCCATCCACTGGGCATCAGCATGTGCTACTGAGCCCTTCCCCACGAGGCCCGTGAGTCCACCCACCCGTGGCCACCGCAGCACAGAGCATCCGGCCCCGGTTCCTTGTGCTCTGATCAGGCTGCCCAGGGATATGCCTAAGCTGAGCCCATTTCTCTCTCCATTCAGGTAGGCGACCAGGTGCACTCCCTGAAGCTCCGCCCACGAGGGATGCTCCCTGCTCCGCTGTCTCTCAGGAGTGGGAACCCACTCCTTCCCTATCAGGACCCTGGCTCTGGCATAGAGGAGTTGCTGAGATTGTAGATTCAGCTGTTTTTGAACTCTTCTTTCTTTTGGTAAAATGACCCTGGCCAAGTCTTCTGTGGCTATAGGTAGTGAGTGACTTTAAATATGGCCACATGACTTCAACGAGTCCATCATCTCCCTGTCCCCATCTCCAGTCACCAGGAGTGTTGTGCAGTCCAAGGCTTCCTTTCCAGCTGGCTTCTGGCCACAGCACCACCATGGGGGACCACAGGAACTGTGGTGCACAAGGCAGAACATGTGGAGGCCCCTGTACACTGCTCGCTGCTGAGGACCTGGGCCTTCCTGGCCTGTGTCTCCAGAATTACAGTGGATGCCACCTCCTCCCCAGGGTCTGTGGTCTCCCTGGTTTACTTGCATCAGGGGTGGAGGGGAGCTTGCTGAGCAGGTGCCTCCCCAGGGAAGTATTAAAGGCACAGGGCTGAGGGTGGCCAGGCAGCCCTTACGTGTGGCCCTCCTTACAGTAGCAGAGCTCCTGGAATCCTGTGCCCATTCCAAGCCAGTGTGCAGGGGTTGGGTGGGGTGGGGTGGGGTGGGGTGTGGCAAATGGCATGTACAAGCCTAGTGAGTCCAGCTCTCCGCCTGAGCAGGCAGAGCCACTCCAGTGGCATGAGGGGTAATTCCCCAAGCAGGAAAAGCCTACAAAAGCTGGTGGAGGGTACACTGGTCCTGGTGGGCCACACTGGAGCCAGCTGCAATGAGCTGCAAATGTCCCCCAATTTCCTAGAGGTATTGTTTCCCTGGGCTGTGTAGTAACATACAGTTGTCCTTTAGTATCTGTGAAGGACTTGTCCAGGCCCTGTGGATGCCCAAATCCTGGGGTGCTCAAATCCTTTATCTACAATGACAGCGTATTCACCCTGAGCCCGTGCACACGCTCCTGTCCCCCTCCAGGGAGCCCTAGACAACTCCTGCACCACGTACGTGCTCTGTAAGCAGCTGCTGCACTGTATTGTTTAGGGAAGACTGGCAAGATAAACGTCTTCAAAAAATTTGTATTGGTAGCTTTGAAGACTGAACTTTGGGCCTTTGCCCTGAGCAACACCCCCAGCTCCACTTCTTCCCCGTTTTTAAAATTCTGAGCCAAGATCTTGCTGTGTGACTCAGGCTGGTCTTGAACTTGGGGTCCTCTTGCATTGACCTCCCAAGAGTGCGGGGAGTGCAGGTGTGCGCCACCACATGCAGCTCGAGCATGTTGGATTCCAGTTTGGTTGACTGTGGACGTGGCCCCCGAGGACACGAGGCCTCAGCTGCATCGCAGGATGGCGGTTTGTGTGATGGAAGCTGAGGGTGTGGCGGCCTGGAGGCTGGGAGCACAGGTGCAGGTGCCCGCAGCCTCGACTCCTCCGAGGGCTGGGAGAGGCACCTGCCCCTGCTTCTCCTCTGCTTGCTGGGCTCGGGCGCTCTTGGCTTGTGGGTGGCGTTCTCCCCTCCTGTCCTCGCCTGTCTCTGCGTCTACATTTCTCCCCTTTACAGGGCCATCTGCACACCTCAGCACGTCTTGGTTGTCGGTACAAGCCTCATTTTTTAATCAAATCAGTTCACCAGCACTGGGGGATTAGGACCCAGCTTTCGTTGGAGGTGACACAGCGCAGCGCATAACAGATGTTAAAATGTGAGGCCAGGGTGTCTTAAAACCCATGAAGCACCGCCTGACCTGGGCTCACCGGAGCCGAGTAGCTCCAAACCTCTATTTTTATGTCTTTCACTGCCAAAGATAGAGACTCTTACATGCACAGAATATTCCCATGCAGACTGTAACCCGGTAATTGTACGTCAGCCTCAAATAGCCACAGATTACAGGTCGAAGATGTGCTGAGGGGCCGAGCTCCCTCAACTGAGTTTACACTTCTGGTGCCGCTGGAAGTGCACTTGTTCAGGGCAGATGGGGCCTTGATAGTGGCCATGAGCTTGAGGGAGCCCGGAGGATGCTGTCCTCCACTGAGTGCTCCTTTCTGGGTCCTCTGGGAGGCTGCTCTGTCTTGTGTCACACCTCATTCTGGGTCCACAGGTGTAGGCACTGTATGATCCCAGCATGCCTTGCAAGGCCAATTTTATTTTTATTTTTATGTTTTGCGGTACTGGGGATTGAACTTGAGACCTTGCCCTTGCCAGGCAGGCACTTATACAGATGACCTATATCCCTAGCCCCCTGCAAAACTGATTTTAAAGGCTAATCCCAAGCTGGGCATGGTGGCTCATACCACCATGTAATCCCGGCACACTGAGGCTGAGGGAGGGGGACCATGGAGAGTTGGAGGCCAGCCTGGGCTACATAGTGAGTTCAAGGCCAGCCTGAACTATCCAGTGAGATTCTGTTTCAACCTCCTCCCCACACCCCACCCCCAAGAGAAAAGGTCAAGTCCCAAAGAAAGATGAAGCCCTTTACCCCAGAGTAAGTGGGGCCCAGGGCCTCTGAGTCTTCCTGCTCCTGGAAAGTATGTGAGTATGCAGCCTGGCAGCCCTCCCTCTTCCCTGAGAGGGGCAGAGCGGCTTGGGGTCTGAGGAGACCTGTGTGTGGCTCTGTGTCTGGATCCAGACCCCTACCTACCTGACCCCGCCCTGGCCCCTGTCCTCTTTCTGTCAAATTTTACTGAAGCCCCTGTGTGCCCCAAGCGTAAATTTACTGAAGTGATAACAGAAGCGATGTGCAAGAGATGCTGCTGCTATCTAAATAATGGTTAGTGATGGATATTGGAGGTACCATCTCAAGCTGCTGAGACAAAGTACTGCTTAAATATTTTCTTTCGCCTATTCACTCATGCTGTCCACAAGCATTTCCTGAGGGCCTACTCTGTGCCAGGCGCTCTGCCTTGAGCTAAAAATGCACATGTGGGGTGGTGTCAAGAAGCAGGTGCAGGGGCTGTGGGTTCGATCCCTGGACCTGCTGTGCCAGCCCTACCCCCAGGGCATGCTGAGATGGCAGTTGAGACTGGGTATGGTGGTGTGTGCCTGTAATCCCAGCTCCTGGGAGGCTGTAAACAGGCAGATCACTATGAGTCTGATCTAGT
>NDGM010967630.1:0-12312 GCA_002564305.1 Octomys mimax
CTTTCTTCTCATTGAACTAAGAGAAAGTAGCTGTATATCTATCCTAACTATTTTATATATAAAGACATATACAGATATATGTATGTATATGATTTTATTCACTACAAAATGGTCCTTCATTTATATCCCCTTTTTTGTTTACTTTTGTTAGAGATGAGTATTCCATTGCCATTCAAATATTGTAGGTATGATTTCTAAATTTCTGTGTAAAAATATGTAATCATTTATTTTTTTTCTTAATTTTTTATTTTTTTCTTATTCTATAGGGATTTAAAGTTTAGCACATCAATGATTGTTGCAAATACCTGTTCCATGTTATGTCTAAAGCATTTCATATTCAAACAGGTAGTGACGTTAAGCTCAACCACCTATGTTACAGGGTAATACTATCATTAAATTTCTTTTATGGAGTCTTAACAACTTAAGTTTGCAGTGCAAAAAGTATTAATTGAATGTTTTGAGCCTGGGGAGATATCTCAGTAGAATAAGTGCTTGCCTGACAAGCACAGGATCCTGAGTTCAATCCCCAGTATCACCAAAAATAAATAAATAAATAACTGAATGTTTTAATATGTGAGGAAATACTCAACTTATATTTTTTAGCAAAGCTTCTTTTAGATCAAAGGCATAAGTAGATATATTTGGGAATTTTAAGGCATAGTTTTTGAATCCAATCAATAAGTAAAATTGACAGATACACTTAAGTTATGGTCACATAAGCATCTTAAATACCAAAAGTTTAAAAAATAAAACCATCATAAGTCCTCTACTACATCTTTAAGACCCTGTAGCTCAAATTCCTTACTATAATACATGAAGAAACAAGAGAACTGACCAGTTGTCTTGTGCGCCGGACCTGGATCGGTCATCTCTGAAATGTTCTAGAGTTCATCCCCAATTCGATGATGTTCAGTGCACTTAATGAAATGGGGTGAACAAAGATAATCAAACAAAATGTGATACAGACCAGAAGAGATAGTCATACATGCTGTTACACTAGTATGACTACTAGTTTTCAAGGTACATTTTCTTTACAAGTGTACAATTACTGTTGGTGTTTTTACAAATTCGTAAGAGTTGGAATGAGAGGAGGCACTGTTTTTGTGCTGTGGCTTCAGTTTTTACTCAGTAGGGGGAATTTCAAGTGAGTCCTTCCATTCATTCAAAAATGCATGTTGAACATTTACTTTGTAGCAAACCTCAGGTGCCATATGTAAATAAAGTAGGCATGCTTGTTTCCTTCATGGAAATTAAAATCTTCACTATCATTCCCAAATGGTTTTAAGAAAGTGTGAAAGTGAGGTTTTGTAACTACAGTGTTTTATTGGCTATAAATATATTTGTCATTAAAGATATCTCTGAATAAATATGTGAAATTTCCTACCCTGAGCGTGTGCTCAAAATAGTTCCCAACTTGTTTTATGTCTTATTCCCAAACATAACAATTTAGTAAGATACTTAACACATACTTGTTAAACACAAAATGTCTGAGGAGGGCCAGGGAGATAGCTCAGTAGACTAAGTGCTTGCCTGGTAAGCGCAGGGTTCAGAGTTCAATCCTTGATACGTCAAAAAAAGAAAAAAAAAAGATGTCTGAGGGGCAATGCTCTAAGAAAAGGGAAAGACAGGGATTACATATATCTCAGATTGGATTTTACTGGCAAGTGGTTAGATGAACATAGTATTAACATGGAGATGAAAATAAAAAGCACAGTTTGGCCTCAATAGTTATTATTCTTTTCTTACGCTTGAGATATCTTCTTCACAAGAAAGTTTTTATATACTTGGAACACACAGAAAAATAATTGCTAAAAATATAAATAAATATATACATAGAATTATTTTGGAAAGTAAAGACAAGAAATATGCATTATACATATATACAATTTAAGTGTAAAAAAAATCAGAGAAATGGGACAGTATTTGGATAATTGGTTGATATTAAAAGGAGATTTTAAAGAGATTATGTAAAATAAATTCCCAATTGACTTCAAGAACTTTCTAATCATCCAATTTTTTATCATTTAGATCTGAAATGTCCCCTGAAAGCCTCAAATGTGTGGACAGTTATTGGATCCGTAACAAGGCTGTACCCATCTGCCCACTGGTGAGTTCATTGGTGACTTGCTGTTAGAGGTGGAGACCTGGCCTGGGAGCATGTCCCTCCCTGCCCACTTCCCCCCTTTACTTCTGAGCCCCCACACCTTCATGAGACATCAGCTTCCCCATGCATCCAACCTTCCCAACATGGCTTTCTGAGCCAAAATATCAAGGAGGGGCTAGATATTTTGTCCCAAGGATAAGAAAGTGGCTAAGACACCATTATTGCAATTAGTGTGGTGTGTCCCTGTTACTATATTTGAAGCAATGCGTAAGTATCACATTGGTGAATGCTTATAAATAATGCAAAGTATCTGGCTACCAATATTATATATAGTTCAATCAATATCCTCCTTTGAGGGGCCAGGGAGATGGCTCGGTGGATTAAGCATTTCCCTGGCAAGTGCAAGGGCCTGAGTTCAATCCCTGGTTGGGTGGGGGGAATCCTCCTTTGGTTTACAAATCATTCCAGATTAGCATCTGATTGCATTGACTTTTAAAAAATTTGAATGGTCTCTATCAGTGAAATTGCCTTTCTGCTGGTCTATGTAAAGGAACAGATATGCTTAATTTGTTTTGTCTCTTTTTTCAACTGGTTATACTCATTCTCTCTTAATTTTTTAATACATTTTTTTCTTTCTTCCAGTTTTGCATGCATGTATCTGCTAATATGAATGACTGGTTGGAAGACAACACTATGTATTACAATAAATAACTGTGAAATTCATATTAATTTGTTAAGTGAAATTCTGTATCATTTGTAATTTTTCTGTTTTAATTCTAATCTGTTTACTCTTTAAAAATAAAAATAAAGAAGTAAATTGCTACTTAGAAATGAAAAGAAAAATAAGTTTATGCTATATATTCTTTATTCCTTCTTTCAACCTTTACATTGGTGGCTGATGATCTGCTCAGTTTCATATTAAAATGCTTATATTTTTCTTTCAGTATAACTCAAACTTTAATTATGATCCTGGCTAATGAAAACATCAATAATTTTATGGAGACTACTATTCACCCTAAATAGTGATTGCTTTTATCCATCTACACTTCCAATGTCAGGTGTTTCCTGAAAAATTACTCTCATGAAGGAAAGCAGTTAGAATCCTATCTGTGCATCTGAATGTTTGCTACTGGTTGGATTTAAATGTGATTATATCACAGATAATGTGGCACATAGAAGATGGTCATTTCTCATATACTGTATGTTTTCTCTGTAATATATTTGGGGCAACCAACTATCACGGTTTTCTCAACACAGTCATTTTTGAGAACAAAAACCTAGTCAGTCCCAGAAGCCTCTCTTTAGTCAAGCCTAGTCAGTCCCAGAAGCCTCTCTGTTTAGCCAAATGATGAGACCTAACAACACATATTTTGTAAAGCAAGCTCATTGTAAGGTGAAAATTCAAATACCTAAAAAAAATAAACATCATTTGCAAGCATTAATAATCTGCCCAGTGCAATTTTATGTACCTATATTTTATAAGATTTATAAGATAATACAGTGCCTTAGGTGTATATTAAAATGACTTCAAGTATTGACCCATCACTCCATAAGTCACACAATTTTGTTTCAATATCAACTAAAACGAAATTTAATTGCTACAAACCCATTTTAGAAAGTGCACTGATTCAAAGAAAGAAACGGATTACTTAAAACAGATGTGAGATCCTATCCTCTGATTCTATTTTACTAAGCTGCTCTCTCTAAGCCTCAGATAAATCAATACTTCTCAATCCACTTTCAACTTTAAAGCTTTTTCTGTTAGCACAACACAAGAGTGCAATCTGGGGACAAACAAATTTTGAAGTTTTAAAATGTGAAGGGTGCAGAACAGAGCTATGCTGTTGCCATTGCTCTCTAGAAACAAAAATGCTTTTCCATATTGCAAAGGAAGAACATTCCATGGAGACTGCTGGAATAACGCATCCATCTTCATCAAAGTGTCCACCAACTTTGATGAGATTAGAAAATTCCAAGAATTTTCCAGTACTCAGCACTATATTCTTAATTGTTCCTTTTGACCAAATTCGTTTTTCACAGTATAATAAATATTAATAAAACTCAGGAGAGTTTCAAGATGATAGGACAAAAAGTACTGGCAGGCAATCCTTTCATCAATTTGAGGGTTGTGGTGATGGTGGTGGAAAATAGTGTTATAAGGGCCTGTGTTAAAAGATCGCAGAAGACTGAAAATTATCAAAGAAAATCAAATCTTGATTGTTGGAACAATGGAGAATTGTCTCATTTATCTTTCTTGACAAAGTAGTTCAGAAAACTTAGTAGTTCAGCCCAGATAAAGAATTAAGATTCAGGATACTCATATTTGCCATGCCTAGCCCTCAGTTTATCTAAAATAACCCATTCAGCTACAAATCCAAGGCACTCTGAGTATGTATTTGCATAGAATCAGCACGTGTTAAATTCTGTCTCCTTGACACTGTCCATCTAACACTTCTCTTTCTAGTGCTTTAGATTTTCTGTACATACTTCACTATTAATCTCACTCACGCTTCAGCCTCAGTGACCTTCCTCTAATGACTGCAGAACAGCCCAGGACCTCTCTCACCACTGTATTGTGGCCAGTTCTGAACTTTGTACTGTGTTATATTTTTTCTATGTAGCTATGGAAATATGTACATATATTATCAACTTATAATGATGACAGCTAAAATTGATTTTCTTGTTTATGTCAGTGTTACAGTTTGTGTCTAAATGTTCCCCCAAAGACACATGTGGTCATAGTGTCTTTTTGGAGGTATCTGAATATAAAGTTTGTGACTGATTCATGGTCCAGTGCCGGGATTCTGAGTGTGAGTTCTTCACCTACCCAAGGCGGGTAACCTGTGTAGGATATAAGGGACATAAAGAGTCTTGTCCTCTCTCGCCTTCTCTCGCTGCTTTGCTCCATGTGCCCCTCTGCCTTGGAAACTGCAGATTGTAGGCTAAAACCTTCACAAACTGTGAGCTAAATAAACCTTTCCTCCTCTAATCTTGGGTCTCAGGTATTGTGTCTTATCAAGGAGAAAAAGTAACTAAAAAATTAGGCACTAAACTAAATAGTTACATTTATTATTTAAAAATCACACCTGGCTGGGTGTGGTGGTAAATGTGTGGAATCCAGCCTACTTGGCAGACTAAGGCAGGAAGATCACAAGCCTGAGAACAGCCAGGGTGATTTAAACATAATTAGTCTCAAAATACGAAACAAAAAGGGCTGGAGATGTAGCTCAGTCATGGAACACTCGCGATAAGTCGAAGTACTGAAAAACAAGCACACAGACTGCTTTTAGGATGTTTTTATTGTGTGTTCTATTTTACTGAATAAAACAGTGGATTAGATAAGTGAAATTACCTGCCTTACACTCATAATTAAAATGTGATGTGCTGGAAATTGAAAGTGACATTAATACATTAAAGTTCAAAGAAAAGTGTTTGGGAGTGTGTGTGTGTGTGTGTGTTCATTTATCATTTTTTACCCACAGAAAGTACATGATACAGTTTTCTATGTATGATATTAAATGATCGATTATTTGGAGATTATGAGTTTACTATAACTAGAGAAGGATTTTATAAACATGATAGTATTTCTTGGATTGTTACAGAGTACCATACATTGAGCCCAGGACCTGGAACGTTTTAAGCAATTACTCTCCAAGTGTGCTGTTACCCAGTCCTTGCCAGTTCTTGAAACAAGAACTTGTCTTTTCTTTTCTCTTTTTCACTTTTCGTGACATGCATTTAGAGAATGATAGCTTAGAATGTGACTTACTTTACAAGGTGATTGAAAGTCTCAAAAGCTTCTCAAACCTTGATTTTTCACTTTCTAGAGTAAAGGCTCAAAAATCTGACACTTTCCTTAAGAAAGGTAGAAATTTTAAAAAGTATGTATATTTATATTTCACATGTATTTTTTACATTTTGTAAAACCGGGGATCAAACTCAGGATCTTGTGCTTGTGAGGCAGGCACTTATGTCGCTGAGATACCTCCCTAACCCCTCACATATATTTTAAATATTTATGTCTTGTAAAAATAGAAAATCAATAGAAAGAAGGGATAGATACAAAAGATACATCACTCAGGAGTACTAAAAGTAGTAGTAGTTGTGGTGATAGAGAAGGGAAAGGTACTCACAAAGTACACGGACAAAACAATATTTTAAAGTAACAGGAAAAATATCAGTGTGCATTTAGGAAACACTGAAATCACAGCAAAGGTAAAAGCATGTCTAGACTATTGGTTCCTTTAACTTTCTAGCCTTGACCAAGTAAAGCAATTTAATCTGTTTTGTATTCACTAAAGCAGTAAGCTAAGTACATATTGCATCACATACTGCTTCTATGAGAGAAACACACACTTTCCACAGGAAGAATATGTGTTTGAGGCCGCTCTTCTCACTCTTCCCCTGAGAAATTCTAAAGCAGATTGTATTTTTGTCTTGTTGATTCTCTAGTTATTTTTCTGTCAAATTTGTTTCTTTCATAACAGCATTTTTATACCAAAGCGTATATGATTACAAATCTTCTGTATTTTGTTTTGTTTTGTTTTGTTTTTTATACACAGTTGGCAGTAAGTATCTTTCACTTTTATTTCCTTCTGCAGGTCTGGGATACAGACAGGAGCACTTGTGTCCTGCAGACTGCTGGCGTGGTGGTGGCCTTGTGCTCTGCTGCATGTCCCCAGCACCTCTGTTCCCAGTGGTCTTCTCTGGAGCCTCCTTCGCAATCTTCACCTTCTGTGTGTTTATTCCCACACCAAGGAGACTTGTGCTTTACGCTCTTTGCCTCTATTGGCCAATTTTTCTTTGAGGATGTTTGTTTCCTCTTTGTGTGGAATACACCTATGCTAAAGCACTTTCTAATTCCTCATAAACCTGAAATCTATTCTGTCTGCACCCCAAGTCAACTCTTTAGTTTATGTTCCTCCACACCAGTACCTAAATGAGGCATGAGCAGTATAATGAATTCTGACCCAAATTCCAAGGAGGGCTTATTGGAAAGCTAGCAGATAGTGATTCTGTGTTGTAAGGTGCCTAGAGCCAGAAGATTCTTTACTAATACAGACTAAAGCAATTTATGGGCCAGCTACTGTTGCAGCGACATTGCTCATAAGAAAGTGAAAATATTTCTGCTTTCCATGGTTTCTCCTCTCTGGAGAACTATGTTTATCAGAAAGCATCATGAATACATTATAATACTTTTTCTCAGAGACATGAAGATGCTAAAATGATAGAGAGAGAGAGAGACAGAGAGACAGAGAGAGAGAGAGAGAAGTGTGGTTATCACATTCTACTTCTTGCTATTTCCTTGTTTTGTCTTCCATTTCATAACTTACATTTTAATCATGCTTCATATATCTTTTTGATATATCTTTGCTCATACATCACAAAGATATATAATGGTAGATTAGAAACACAATTATAAAGATAGTCATCAAACTTATTCTTCCTGCTATTTTTCCCCAAACTATCCACATATAAAAGCTGTATCTGGACAAGAATATAAGTAATGAATCACTTCCATATTGTATCTCAGTCCTTATTGAGGATAAAAGTTGATAATGACCCATTTGCAAAGATGGCCAAGAATAGGTAATGCTGCTAAAATGAACATTAACAACAAAATAAGAAAGGTATCACATCCCTAAGCTGTTATAGTATATTGAAAGCTTACTGATTATTACAAATCTATGTAAATTTGCAAATAATTATAAAGCAAGAGTCTAGATCATCATGTATACACCTGATAACACTCTCACTACATTGTTCTTGTCACTATATTTGATAGGTGATAGATGAGATAAATAACAAATGTTTTAAATAATTCACTACCAATTGTGAGAGAGATTAACTACCTCTCATCTTTTGTTTATTTTAATTACTTTTAGCATATACTCCCACAGCCTCAAAAGAGATTAATATAATTCATCAACACAGTTCTTTGTATCATGCTGATGGGGCTAAAAGCACAGAAATGAAGAAACCACTGGAACCTCCCTAGGAGGTCATTTGTTTATATGATTTGGAAAGTATGAGAGACTTACATCACTTTCTCTATCATTGCTCCTCTTCAATTCAGTTTCTGGGTGTAGCTGACTCGTGTGAATCTGGTTGTATTTGTCTCCTGGCGGTGAATTCTGTGAAACACCAGTGCCCTCCAGGAAGATCCAGGAGGCATTCATGGTGAACCCGATGGCTCTAAGATTGACAGATTCTTTGGCAGTGGCCCTACCCACTTTTTTCCAACTGTAATTGGAATTGGTACAAAAGATACTCTGTGATGTAACTAGAGGCACGATGCTCTATTTAAAAAGATATTTTTGCTTTATCTGAGACTACAGCAATCATTCTTGGTGATGTCAAAAGCAGGGTCAGATTCAACAGCAGCACTGCAAATATTTCTCAGCGAAATTTTTGTGCACATAAGCCAGTGGAATCTTGAAAACTGAAAATTAAGAATATCAAAATCGCGTAATTTTTAAAACCTAGTTATCTGTTTCTGGTTTTGATTTACTTTTATATTTGAGGAGGAAACACTAAGGTGTTGATTCAGAAGAGCTCTCGGGACACCTGAATAGCAATAGCACGTGTTTCTTGCATCGCATACGGACAGCGGAAGCCCTGGCGTGGGGGCCATGGGTGGACTGCTGCACGGGATCATGCATATCATATATAAGAAAATTGGGAAATGCAGAGTTAGAAAATCCCATTACAATGACTTCTCAAACTGTCCCTTAGTTTCTTGTGTGGGGTATCAAACTCAGGACCTTGTACTTGCCAGGCAGGTGTTTAGCCTCTGAGCTATCTCCTCGGCTCTATATGTCTTTATTTCATCATCTGCGCTTACTAAATGTTTTGACATTTGATGTCATTCTATGCCTTGTTTTCTTGTTACTCCCTAAGATTCCAGGCCAGCCTCATGGAAGATGTCCATGTAAACAAGTACAAGTAACACTTCTAAGTATAGCAGCATTCTTAATCAGAACAAAAATGGGCTTGTTTTTCATTTTATCACATACATTTTTTTCCTTCACATTTTGTAACTAAAGACTAACGACGTACGTATTCTTGAAATGTAGGACGCCATTATTCGCCAATGTTCTTCTCTACTTTTGCAAATGTCTTTTATAAAGTCTGATGTAATATACATATACACAATGGAAATAGGATAGTGTAAAATAAAAAAGTTTCATGCATATATGCAGTATGGCTTAGATACTTGTACTGCTGATTTCTGCTGGTCTACAGAGGGGAGCAGTCAATGCTTAAATTTTTCTCCTTTTTTTTTTTTCATGTCCTTTTACATTTCTTATAACATTTTTCCCCCAACTTTGCGGGCTTATATCTGGTAATCCTAACAGCTAATTTTAACACAACTTTATGCAATACAGCAACCACTGTTGAATTTCAATTGACTTTTTGGTGAAATTCTGTATCCTTTCTATGCTTTTGTCGTTGTTGTTACTATTTTGTATTATCTTTAATAAAAAGTACATCAATCTGTACATTTATTTATTTATTTTTTGGTGCTTTGGAGACAGGGTTACACTGGATAGTTCAGGCTGGCCTTGAGCTCACTTTGTAGCTCAGGCTTGTCCCAAATTCACAACGATCTTCCTGCCTCAGCCTCCCCAGTTCTTGGATTACAGTTGTGTACACCTGGCCTGCTATGTACATTTATTAAATTTATATTTTAGTGTTCAAGTTTTTAAATTTTCTTAATTTATAACTTATATTTTATGCAGAATGATATATATGTGACAGTTCTACAAATCAGAATAAAACAAGTACATCAAAATTAAGCATATTGATTAAAGTCTGGGCTTAAATTAGAATTCAGAAATCCTCATTTTTTAAAATTTTATTTTAAAAGTTAAAAAAATAAATAATATGAACAAGGACAAAAAGAAGTATAAAACAATAAAAATGGTATATAATTTCAAATCAAGAACAGAAAATTAACAATTATTGTTATATTGTGTATTGTTATCATCAAATTTATTATTCAGATTACCAAATATAGACATGCAAGATTGATCAATCAAACATTAACTGTTCCCTTCAATAAACCATAATTTTTCCTTGTTCTTTTTATATTTTTATTTAGTTTAAAGTGAGTATAACAATATATAAAATATATTAGAGATGATGCTCGTTGGAAAAAGCAAGAAGGAAGGTATCCAACCATGGTTGTTATATTGCATATCGTTGTCCTCAGTACTGTCGCTCAGTGGGGTTGCTCACATAAAACAGGTCAGAGTAAAACTTTTAAACATTATCTGCCACCTTCAGAAAACTAATAGAAATTAGTACAGTCATCTTAGTTGCCCTGTGTGTATACTTACATGGTTTTTCCCTTCTTTGTTTCCTTTCTTTTCTCCTTTCCTTCTTCCCACTGGTTCATTGTTTCTTCACTTTCTACCATTTCTATTGTATCTTTCAGATTTTATTTATTCCTTCCTGCTTTTACACTAGGGAGATGATACGACGTCTACAAATGTGGGTCTGATTTCTTTCACTTATGAGTACAGCCTCTAGTTGCCTCCATTTACTGATAAAAGCCTCAAGTTTATCTTTAGAGCTGACTAATACTCCATTGTATAAAAATATCACATCTTTTTTATCTTTTCCTCAAATGTGATGGATATTTGGGTTATTTCCAAGAGTTAGCTGTGAAAAATTGTGCTACTATAAACATAAGTAAATATATATCACTGTGATGTGGTTTTCACTTCTTTTGGAAACATACCAAAAAGGGGAAGAGCTGAGTTAAATGGCACTTCCACTCCTAGTTTATTTGAGGAGTCTCCAGACTGCTTTTTCCATAGTGGTTGTACTGGTCTACATTTCCACCAACAATGGAGAAGGATTCCTTTTTCCCCACAGCCTCTCCTTTGTCTGAATGATTGTTGGTTAAGGTTTTTTTGTTTGTTTGTTTTTTTTTCCTAATTAGTGGGTTGTCTTTTTTACGCTGTTGGTAATTTCTCTTGATGTACAGAAACTTCTGTACATCAGGTTCTTCCTATCTAAGAGCAAGGAATAACTTTGCATTTCCTGAAATCCTCTTCAATTTCTTTTTCCAGATTATTGTAATTTTCAATGAGATGAGATCCCGATAGTTGATTCTTTGAAATATTTCCCATGCACTTTGGTGTTTGTCCATGAAGTCTCTGCGTACCCCTATGTCTTCAAGGTTTCTACCTGCTTTCTCTTCCAGTAGATTTATGTTTCTGTTTTATTGTTTAGATTTTTAATCCAGTTTGACTTTAGTCTGGTGAATGGTGACAGACCTCAATCTAATTTTATGTTTCATCATGTGGAGAGCCAGGTTTTCCAGCACCATTTGTTAGAGGTTTTTTTTTTTTTTTTCCCATGAACATGCTTCACCCCTTTCTCAAAGTTAAAGTTGCTGAGTGTGTTTGTAGCTATGTGTGCATTGCCCAATCTGTTCCATTGATCCTCAGGTCTGTATTTTTGCCATTATCATACTGCTTTTATTGCAGTAGCTCTGTAGTACAATTTCTTGTCAGGGATTTTGATGTCTCCTGCCTTGTCTTTGTTGAACAGGATTACCTTTCATATTCTATGTCTGTACTGGTTCCAAATGAATTTTATAAATGTTTTCTCTAGATCTAGAGGGATGCTGAAGGTATTTTGATAAGGATAGCATTAAATCTATATATCAATTTTGGGAGTATGGCCATTTTGGCAATGTTGGTTCTTCCTATCTAAGAGCAAGGAATATCATTGCATTTCCTTAAATCCTCTTCAATTTCTTTTTCCAGAGTATTGTAATTTTCATTATATAGATCGTTTACTTCCTTTATTAGATTATTTCATAAATATTTCATTTTATTTTTGGATGCTATTGTGGAGGGTATTGCTTCTTTAATTCCTCTCTTTGTGCATTTGTTGTTTATGTAGAGGAATGCTATTGATTTTTGGGTGTTAACTTTGTGTCCTGCCATGCTACTGAATTTTGTATTAATTCTAGGTGTTTTTTGGTGGAGTTTTTTGAGTCTTCATATAGAGTATCATGTCATCTGCAAATAATGAGAGCTTAACTTCTTCCTTTCCAATCCTTATTGCTTTTCTTTCTCTTTTCTAATGGCTCTGCTAATGTTTGCAGAACTATATTGAATAGAGGTGGTGATAGGTAACACCCTTCCTTCCTTCTTTCCTTCCTTCCTTCCTTCCTTCCTTCCTTCCTT
>NDGM010967645.1:0-10117 GCA_002564305.1 Octomys mimax
CACCCTCCCCCCCCCTTATGTCTGTACTTGTGTGTGTGTCTCCCCCTCTTCCAGGTTTGTGATGTGTATTCACAAATCAACTCTACTACAGCATGGTTATCATTATTCCTTAATGGGTCATGCCCAGGAAGACTAAAGTAAGGAGTTAAAGGCAATGAACATATGGGAATGTGCTTGCATTTTTTATTCCATTTATTTGTATTTTTTGTTTTTGTTGTTTTTGATGTGTTTTTCCTTGTTACACACGCGACACATTTTTGGAGGTGACTTTAGCTTCATCTCTGAGCTTCAACCCCTCACATTCAGCCTCCTCTTCCACCTTTATTGAAACCATATTGAACTGCATTACCAATCTAGATAGCAATTCTTCCTTCTCTCCCCAACATTTGTCAATAAGGATTTCCTCCTCTTCTGCACTAGCATAGTGTCTGCATTGTGCTTGTGACATCTATCATCTGTTATGCTTGTTTGTGTCCATGTGTTTTTACACTAGTCTTCATCAATCTTAGAGCCATCAGCCACATTAGCTTTACATTGTCAAACGTGAAGCCCTAAACACAATAAATATGAGATAAAAGTGTATTGATATGACGGAACTATGTGATTCATAGGGCTTGGTAATTATAAAATTATTTAATTCTGTCTTACCCGCAGATATTTATCTACTAGTACGACTGTGAGAGGCGACAGCATCCATCTATGAACAAGGCAGAGGTGGTTACTGTAGATTTATGGAGGAGAGGGAGAAATAGCAACAAGCCCTCAAACAGAGGCTGTAATTAAGAGCCATAATTAGGACAATGAAGAAACATGATTGCAAGACAGAAAGACAACATGGACTCAAATTTTGTAAAGGATGCTTAGGAAACATTTCTTTAAATGTTTATATATTCATTAAGACATCACTGGGTGTACTCTAGTAACCAACCTTAATTGGGAGGAAACTGGGAAAATTGTCCATCTGGCAAAATTTGGGTTGAGGCAGGAAGAAAAATGTGTCCAATTGACATAAGGAAGAAGGACAAACCACAATGTCTGTCCCATTTACCCAAAGTAGACCACACAACTTCAGAGATCAGATTAGGAATGTGGGCAGGGCCAGCTCCAGCAGGGTCCTGACATATCTAAATTGCATTTTGTTTGTCTTAGGAAGGCACTGAATGGCTTAGAGTAGGAAAAAGGTGTGATTGCATTTGCTCGTGGGCCAGTGAAGCAGCAGGGGAATGCAGAGAAAGGGTTCGACTTCAGGTGTTGTAGGAAGCCAGGGACTTGGTGAATAGCAGGAAAGTAGTTGAGATAAGGAGATATCTAAGATGACACCCTGGGAGCAAAGACTGCTGCAAATGTGCATGTTCTAGGAACCTGGTTTCACTTGTGTGAGAAATCCAGAATGTAAATAAAAAGCAAAACATAGAGTAGACAATAAGCAGCATGAGCGAGGTCTTTTGCAGATGGGAAGGACACCCAGAGATGGGAGAGGCAAAGCAGATTAAGGCAGAGATGTACTGTGTACATCAGCTCCCTGAGAGGAGCATAACTGCTATGTCCTGCAAACATGGAGGAATAAAAGGTAAAATTGAAAAAAAAAAAAAAAAACTTAAGAAACAAAGAGGAAAGAAACATGAATCTATGTAATGTTTATGTTTTACTGTTTTTATTCTGTTTCTTTTAAAAGCCATGTAAATATTCTACCTATCTATATCTTCTATAAGGAAAATGCTAATGCATAATTTTAATGCTGATAGATTGTCACACTATTTTCATAACTACTGGGATATGCTTCTTCAGCCTTACATTTAAAAAAAGAGTTACTTTTTGTGAGCTGACATAGTTAAAAGACATTCCATCATTATTTTAACTATAATCACCATCTGCAACCGTAATCTAAAATTTTTCTCTCGCTTCCTACAGTGTGTAGCTCTCTGACCTGGATCCTGTGGGATTTGTGGAATTAACACAGACGTTATCCCAGCCCTGAAGTGACCTAAATTCTTGCCAGTCTAGAGAGGGATTTTAGCATTAATTATTTTCAGTGTGTCCTAACTACACTTGACTTCATTTTGTGAAGTAGTCCCAGAAAAAAAAAAAAATTCTAAAATGTGCTTTCAGGGCAGCTCTTCATGAGTTCCTCAGGTCTCAAATCTGTTTGCTTCTATGGTATTGACTTTGAAACACCTTGACTGTGACACCTTTCTATCTAGCACAAAAGACCAGATGGCTTTCAGTGACCAGCTGCTTCTCAGGGACAAGGCAAAGTATGAAAGGTTTTTAAAAATCCTAAATGAGCAAGTTTCCTAAGCTGACCTTGCTTTTTTCTCTGCTATACTGGCTCCTCACTCACCCTTCTAGACAATGGGCTATCAAGTGGTCCACTATATTTACTCATGGAGTGTATGTTATGTTTCTATCAACACCAGTGGTCAGGATTCACATAGATGCTCTCAGCATCCTGATCTGAAGCTCTAAAATGGGGTGCACTTTATGGCCAAAATTACCTCAAATGATATTTCTTTCATTATTTCTTTAAAAGCTCCTCTTGTAAATGACATTTAATTCAAAAGGAAACACAATGTAACATTCTAGCATAATTGTCAACGACCTGAAGTTCTTTCCACACTCTATCATATGTAATAATAGTTGTCACTAGTCCTATTTTTAAAAAATGAGCACAAAAACTAAAGTGAGGGAAAATGGGATTAAAGTTCAGCAGGACCAAATAAACTTTGACATGAAAAAGAATTGGCTGCCTAAAGGATTATTTTAGCTCAACAAGTTATTGAAGAGTAAGTTAGGAGATCCAACACCTAGGAATCCTTGAAACAAACAACCCAAGGAACACAAAACATTAATCTAAAGTAGCTATAGTCACTGCATATTTTTAAGGCAATATCTCCCAACATCATTTTTTGATGATGGTAGCAAAATTGGGGAGACATTTAATCTATTTTTTTTAAAAAAGCAGAATTTGTTATCCAATGAAAGATTTAAAAAGTTTGATCTTTATTACCTTTCCTTTGTTTGCTACAAAGAGAATAAAAGATTAGAGATTTAAATGGATAAGGACAGGAAGAATTCTAGATATAAAAGTGAAAAAATACTTCTTGTTCAGGGAGAAATGAGAACTATTATTAGTGGTAATAATAAATTTATCCTTAGTAAGCACTTACATCCTAGGCATTTAGATTTATTGTTTTCTTTTGAATCTTCTTCATAACTCGAGGGTAGCCACTATTATTAGCATGACTATTTTTACAAAAGGCCTGTGGGCATGGTTAGATTCGGTGTATTGGCCCGCATAGCTAGCTGCTGGCAAAGCCAGGAATTCTCAGGTCATCTGGCCCTAGAGCCCCTTTGCCACCAGTTCTGTTTCGGGGCTCTTAAAGAAAGGTAAGAGAGACTTCCACTGCCAGCGTCTCCGAGGTCACTTTCAGGCACAAGGGCTAATAGTGTATGCGCCTGTGGAGTGCCGCGGCAAGCCCAGTGAATAGCCATCACACAGAGCCCCTCGAAAGGTCGGGATCCTTTTCTGATGATTTCTGAACTGATCTTTTCCAATTCCAGCAACTGTGGTGGTAAGGTCAGAAGGGCCTCTTAGACACAGTTGTTCTCTGGAAAAGCGAGATTACTCGCTTG
Organism: Octomys mimax; assembly: GCA_002564305.1. Classification (NCBI taxonomy): domain Eukaryota; kingdom Metazoa; phylum Chordata; class Mammalia; order Rodentia; family Octodontidae; genus Octomys; species Octomys mimax. The sequence continues at coordinate 3,634 of NDGM010967645.1, forward strand.
AATTGATTGTTCTAGCAAGTAAGCACTTTCAAGGGGCACTAAACCAGACCTCAGAGTGCTGTTCATGGGACACACAGCAGTTTTGCTCCTATTCACCAGAGGCATTTTAAGTGCGCACTTCCCAGGGTGACTGTTAGTTTGGGGACTGAAGATATGCATTTGAAAGTAGTGCTCCAGGTGATTCTCACAGTGTGTGTGTGTGTGTGTGTGTGTGTGTGTGTGTGTATGAATGTACATGCATGCGCACTCAGACATCTTGGACTCATGTGGAAATGTTAAGAAAACCCAGGTGTTTTGATCTTTATAACCAGGTACTGTCATCTGGCACACCCTGGGAAGCACAGAAGATTCTAGTGTGCAGTTAAGTTTGTGAGTCCTTGCTCTAGAAAGATGCTCAGTGAGTGTTCCGAGCATGTTAATGTGCAGGGAAAGGGGAAGGGCCTGAATCCTCACAGCCTTTGAGCTAGAAAGGTGCTCTTGTGAGATGGGAGTGGCAGGTCCTCTGTAGCAATCTCTGAGTCACCTTTTCTCTACCCCAGGGCGCCCTTTAAATGTTATCTGCTAATTCTGCCATGATGGAAAATCAATGTGGCATGCACAGCTCTAGGATAAGGGATCTAGATTTTTAACAAAACTCTCCAGATAATTGGGATGTTCAAACAGTACTGCCACCTGTCTCCTAGGATTTTTAAAAATTTTTAAATATTAGTATACATTTGCAAAAAATCCACATGCTTTAAGTTATATGGAGAAATTATCTGTTCATACCAGGAAAGCAGTAAATATGAATGAACTCTCAACATATATTATAAAAAACACTACTTTTAAAACATAAGCATATGAATATGCATGCCTACTAAAAATGCAAGTGTGCATGATAATAATAAAAGTTAAATTCAGCACATCTATTGTTTTTGAAATGAGGAAAGAAATATGATGAAAAATGGACCACAAAGCCTCCACATATTTCATTACACAGATCCTTAAAAGCACAACTTTCCCTTGTTCCAGAAGCTAACTAGGGCTCAGGCTGGTTTCCATGATGGGGGTGGAGGGTTCACGGAGGCTCCTGGAGGTGAAGGGACATCTAAGATGAGGGAAAAGTGAAAAAAAAAAAAAGAAGGAAGAGAGAAAAAAATTCTATCTATCTATCTATCTATCTATCTATCTATCTATCTATCTATCTATCTACTTATATTTATATACCCAGCATAGCTTGGATAATTGTACTGCTGATTTCTACTGGTTTACTGAAATGAACAGTTAATGCTTATTTTTTCCTTCTTTTTATTTATTTTTTTGACCAATTTTGTATGCTTATGTCTGGTAATCTGAACAGCTAAATGGAAGAGAAAAATATGCAATGTTTTTCCACTGTTGAATTCCTATCATTTTGTTTAGTAAAATCTGTATCATTTCTATTTTTTGCTATTTTTATTCTCCTTAAAATATAAAAATAAAGATTTAAATTTATAAAGGAAGAAAAAAGTAGAACTGACATAAATAAGGCAAAAAGTTGTCATTACATTGATGATAGTTATTAGGCTTTTGTTATATTACATTGTATTCTTTAATAGTTTGTGTGTCTGAAATTATTTATAAATTAGTTAAGAGATAAGGGGTGTATTATGGACCAAATAACTAGATTTACTAAATAACAACAGCATGAAATAACTAAATAATAAGGCACAAATTTCTAAAATACTAATCCCAAAAAGGACTGCAAAGAACCATCTGGCTCAACACCCTTACTATGTTCCGGGGGGCTTCTAGAGGAAGGGGAAAGTTTCGGGCACTCCCTGAGGCCACATTATTGTTCAGGGTCATCTGAGGAGAAGGGGAGGCCAGAGTTGCCCCACTAGCATGGTGATGTTTTTGTGGAAATACAGAGGAAAAGAGCTGTATTTTCTGTGTTCTGCATACACTTAGCACTTCTAGGATGAGATGTGTGGGTTTTCCACAAGCCATGATTCTTATACCTGGTGGACGACAGGTGCATGTCCTGTGACTCATTCAAATGCAGAGTTAGCATAGACCCTACAGGGTAGAGGCCCAGCCCGACAAGGTTGTCCTGTTCTTCAGATGCCAATCATGAGGCCTCTGAGTTGGGAGTGCTCCCCATATTACCCATAATTTCAATGCTAAATGACAATACATCAGAAGTTCCCACAATTCCCTTTTTATGTCTGTAATGTGCTGGATGAAACCACATCACTTTCTATTGAAACAAGCAAAAGATACCTTATGAGATACAGATAAATAGGTGCAAAAGGAGGTAAATAGAGTAAGACATGAAAGTGTCCTGAGTACAGGAGCTTGTGTCCACATTGAAGTGAGACCCCCAACACATGGACAGGTTCATAATAAGTTCTCTGACTCCTGTAGCTCAGGTGTTTTTTTTTTTTTTTATGAGGAAATCATCTAGCCAGTATGATCAATGCCAACCTTAATCTCTAGCCTCTCTCCACTTCCCAATGTTCTATGTGAGCATCAGGGCTAAAAATTCCACACTCCTATTGATAGCTTGTTCTTTCCAGTGACCAGTCTCATCAAGGAACCCACCGAGAGTTCCCTCATTAGACTCCAAGATACTTCTAGATCCCTAGGAACTTGTGAGCAATTAAAATCTCTGTGTCAGGAGCTCAGGTCAGTGATCAAATATCAGAAAATAAACAGAATCAGAACCTTTGTCTCTCAGAAAATTATAAGGGTTTTAGGATTCTGTTCCAGGAACTCAAGGTAGGAACCAAATATATTTATTTTTATTATGTCATGCCTAGAACTCTTGATCTTGCCAGTAGCACTTGATCTTTCCAGGGCCGACTCATACCCACAAATCCTAATCTCTGCTTTCCCACTCTCCTTGTCAATCTGTCTCTCTCAATCTGGCTTCCTGTATTCAACCGGAATCATATAAGTAGTTTTCAAAACTGTCCTTAGCAGGTTCCTGGACCCTCTGCTTCCTTTCTCTGATTCTTTCTGGCTCCAGGCCTGGATAATTTTCATCATCCAGTTACTGTCAGGTTCCTGTGGTACCGAGTGTGGCTGGAGATAACTGCAAAATCAGAGGGACTAGAGTCTCCTGCCAAGTGTGCATCTCACCTCAGCTGATCTCTGACCATTGTTTTATGTATTCTTTTGCACTGAGGCACCCATCATAGAGAAGACCTCAGACTCCCTGAGTGCCCCAGTAAAGTCTATCATTGCCTATAGGCTGGTCTGTATTGCTGAAAACATTAAGGCAGCACGTGGTTTCCCCCACATCGTTTCTCCTCTATCATTTATATAAGGTCTTTATGTCCTGTTTATTTGACTCTGTCTCTGAGAAGAGTAGGTTACACTATCTCAGAAGTGTCAATGACTCCTCGTGCTCTGGGCTGTTTTCTTCTTGACTCTGGCCTCCATTATTCTCATGTAGTTACTTCAGGAGATACCCCGCCTCTCTTCCTGACTACTCATTTCCTCTGTAATCACCCAGTCATTGTGGCAAGAAGAAGTTTCCTGAAAATACCACTGTGGTTATTTTATTTCATTGCTTGAAAACATTTAGTAGCTCCTCATTGACTTCCAAAGCAAAATAAATTATTTTTCAGCTGACTGCAGTTTAAACTGATAATCTTATTCCTCACAAATTTGCTCTTTTTATTTTTTAGATCCTACACTTGCACACAGCAGGATCATTTTTATTTTTCTTGTTAACTTTCGCTGCTTTCTACTTTTCCTTTGATCCTGAATGCCTTCTTCCTCTCCAACTAGCAAAAATCTCACCCCATGTTTAAAAGTGTAGTGCAAATATGAAATATCACCACTTTTATATAATTTAAAATCTGCAATGTAATTATTTTTCTCCTTTGAACTCAGTTTGTGATATTTTCATTCTCTCCAGCAGTGTCACCTGACAGTATGAAATATTCACTTTTGTCTTTCCCAACCTGAAAAGTGAAAATACATAATATTCATTTTTATAACCCTAGTAGCATCTGCCAGAGTATGTGGCACCAAAAAATAGATGCATCTTACTGAATTGAATTGTACTGTCTATTTCTCTTTTTATTAAGAGAGGACTCAGTAGTGAGAGAAGTGATCAAGGCTACACTTATGTACAAAAGGATTTCTCCCCACGAAATTAGTGGGTCTATCTGATGATCAAAGCTTTGACTTTGTTAGCCTCATGTGCCAATAAGTAGAATTGCTTCATGAAGTTGGCATGATTAAACACTGACTACTTTGGATGCTTTAGCCTTGCCAGAAACCAGTAACTTTTGAGTCACCTTTGTGTTGTTATAGAAAGATTCTCTGTAAAAGAAATTGCTTTCCTCAGCCAAGAAGGTCATGACTTTTCATAATGGATAAGATTATGTGTTTAATAAATAAATTAACCAAATATAGCTTAGCTTCTCTGAAATGTTCCTCTTCCTATTTCTGTCATCACTGTGATTTCAAATTTTGAATACACTGAGTGCCAGTTATGATGTAGACCTTATATGAAATTACAGTATTGGCATAGTTTTTGTTTGTTATTGTTCAAAATAATTAATTATCTAAAGCAGTGAATAAGTGGCCTCAAAAGTCAGTTCTGTCCCTTTATTCTATTAAATAAAGGAGAGGTTCAAACCTGTGTCTCAGTAAGAGTTTTTGATTTTTTTTTTTCTTTTAAATCAGACATGCCCGGACTACTTGTAGTTCCTCCCATAGAGAGGAGGTCTCTTTGCTCACCTTTTACTTGTGGTCTATTTTATGGTCTGCTCTGACAGAGTAAGTGCAATAGCAGTGATTACTTGGCTTCTGCTCTTCTAATTGAAAATGCCTTGTAGGTTTTGCCTTTGCCCCTTTGGAGGCCTTCCAGCATCATGTAGAAAGACTGGACGAAAACTTCAGGGAGAGGGAGATCTAAGACATCACCACTCTCGCAGCCGTCCGAGCTGGGGCCCAGGCATGTGCTTGAGGCTCTCTGAGGGCACTAATCACTACTGTAACTTTTTGCTAAGCCCTAAATGACAAAATCAGAACTCCAAGAAATCATAAGTAATCATTAGGCTGCTAAGTATCAGTGTGTATTTTATGCCAAAATAGGTAACTGATACATTAGTTACTGGTTAATTATATTTTATTTATTTACTTAATTTAAAAAATCTTATTTATTTATTTATTTATTGGGTACAGGGTCTCACTACGCAGCTTGGACTCATAGGGATCCTCTTGCCTCAGCCTCCCCAGTGCTGGGATTATAGGTGTGTGCCTCAACACCCAGTTTCCAAGGCTGCCACAGCACAAGCAGGGCTCCAGGGTCAGTATGGCATGTTGTACCAGGCATCTCATCCGGGTCCTTGCACTTGCCAGGCAGTTGATTAGACTGCTGAGCTGTCTCTCTGGCCCTGGTTAATTGTATTTTAATTCTGTTCCCTAAGCCATGGGATTTTCTGAAGTGGAATTTCCTATCCACCTTTCTCCCCTATGGTAAGGCATGTAATAACATCTAAGGCAAACCTAACATGAAGATTCTTCCAGTGGAGCATCGAACCTTTCTAAACGTCTTTCCCAATTTGCCACGTGAGGATGCTCTATTAAATGTAATATCAGGTCTTTCTTTGCTCTAACTCCCGTCATTCCAGCTCATTTTGGTGGTTGGATTCTCTGGAGGAATTGGATCCCATGCTTGTAATTTTCCTTTGTGCCCTACCTGAACTGTTCTGGACGGTCCGTCCATTGACTTCCTAAGGTGCATGGGTGACGCAAAGCAGTATAGATGAGAGCTCCAAGAACACAGAGATGGCACAGGGATCCTCACACTCTGCCTCTCCTAGGAAAGTCCTGCTTCGCCTGTGGGAAGATAATGTGTGTCTTCAGTGCTACATAGTCGTGGCAAGAAATGCTGCTAGCTCCATCAGGAAGATGATTTATGCAAGGTGTCTGCACACCTGCTGGATCTGGAGGTGTGAGAGTCAGTGTGCACATTTGTTGAGCCCATATCCCAAGGCGCAAGGAAGAATTGTCCACATGTTATCCAATATGCTAGATTAAATGGACACAGATGTGACTTGGTTGTTGAGATTGGTTAGGTGGGTTTTGGTGGCTGTATTCCAGGTCTCTGCAGCTGTCTGATCTTAAGCCTTTGACTTGAATTTTTATATGCTTGAAGATATTTCAAGATTTGCTCTACAACCTTGAATGGACTTATGTCAATTATATCACATACTGGAGAAATAACTTAGCCTGCCAAGAGTTATTGAACAAAATTTCATTTAGCAATGGAAAGAAATTGTTGAAGATAAAATGCACAGACTCTTGGAGTCATAAGGCACATTAGAAACCATCTAGCAAGGAAAGTGGGATTCAAAGGGTAAGGGGCTATGGCTAAAGTCACAAAGCCAGCTAATGGCATTTTGTGCTATTTTAGAATAGACAATCTTTCTGCTATTCTTTTATTTATTTTTATTTTTTTATTGTATTGAGAAACAAATATCAAAGAGACAGTTTCACAATT